>JAOANR010000003.1:39442546-39512221 GCA_030278955.1 Hygrophila difformis | reverse complement strand
TGGAGGTGCTGGGAACTTGCTGAGGATGTGCCAATGCGAATTAATTCGAACTTGGACAATTCGAATTGCATCTTCTTCTTGCCTTTGGGTTTCTTCTCTCTTCATTCCCTAATTCGAATTAATTCGAACTTGAACAATTCGAATTAGGCTTCTGCATCCTTCCAAACTTAACCATTTCTTTGCTCTCTTTAGCAATTCGAAATGTTGTGCAATTCGAATTAATTCGAATTGCCTACAATTCGAATTGTGCTTCAACACTTAACCAAATTCAGTTGTGGGATTTTCAATCTTTTTCCCATCTTTTTGGATTTTTGTGGGCTCTTTTATTCTTTTGCCCATCTTTTCATTCCTTTTTCTTTCTTTTTCCCTTTTTTCATGTTTTTGGATTTTTCTAACACAAATACCCAATTTAAATTGCATATTTTGTGTCTTTTTGTTACCGGCTCGATGTTTTTACAAACTCAGCATTAATCTGTCAAATTCAAACTGCTTTCTCTACTTGAAATAAAGATGGACCTCACGATCAAAATGTCCGTCTCAGACACAGAAGAATGGATTGGAAATAATGGACAATTTTGGCCCATTATCAATCCTCTTCACGCTCATAGCTCTATCGTAGAGTATCTGCAAACTGGAAAATTACTAGCCCTCTAAAACCTTCCTCCAATCTCTTTGGTTTAGTTCGAGTTCAAGACTTCTGGGTCTGGGTATGGTCAATATTCACCAATCCATGTGCAAATCAAGAAGCTCATTAAACTTCTAGTAGTACTCGTGCACCATTCGGCCATTCTATCTCAAAGGTTACAAGCTCTTCGTACTTGGTGTTCTCCATGCTAGTAGAGTAAAATTGTGCACAAAGTGCCTTTGGGAATTCGGCGCCAGCGATGTCCCAATTCTCCAGACTCCTCCACCATGTATTAGTGTCCCAGTCAAGAAAAACGTGGCAACTTCAAGTTGCCTTTTTGACAGGACGCTGCACTGCCTCCAAAAATTTATCGAACGCGTCTATCCATCCTTCCTGCCTAGCCGAATCTCCTTGCCTTTCCCCTTGCTCCTCATCTCGGGTCAATTATTGCACACTCGTACAAATGGTCAGAATTATGTGCTTGAGTTGGGGGATTCATTAGTTGGTTCATAGGCATTCCTTTTAGCATTTGAGAAGCAACTCCCTATCATTAGTATTCTTACTAAGGCATATCAATATTTTATTTTGAACATAGTTGAAATCTTTACTAATGCAAAACCATTCGCTTGCCAGGCTTAACCTTGGGGTGATTAATATTCCTATGTCATACCATCATAATAATAATAAAAAATACTATCACGGTATAATAAGTAGCCAAAATGATACTAAGATAACTAATTAAAGTGGATGACACATCTATCACTAAAAATAAGTGCTAGACATATAAGGAATTAGGTCGATTTCATTTACTATTCATCGCATTCTACATGATCCGTGTCCGAATCAGTGCTTTCGATGTCCTTTAAACCTCCACTGCTAGGCGTTGTTTCCTAGGCAAGCGCTTGCGAGAGCGGTTCGATTCTCCCATCTTAAGCCACTTCGCTGAGCCCCAGTGCTCGTGAAAGTGACGCTGATCATCTAACGTAGCATCCACCTGAGCTTTATCGAGGAATTTCAATCACGGAGCTTCTTAAGCTCATCGTCCCTCCCTTGAAGGGTATCTTCGGCGTTTAGTTGGGTGTAAAACCTCACGCGACTTCAGCCTCCAGCTGCTTAACCTTGATCTCTAAACTGGCCTTCTCGACCTTATGACCCCGAATCTCCTGCTGAAGGTTTAACAAATGTTGGCCCATCATGGGTACCAATTCCAATAGCATAGTGATGGCCGAGTCTGACATCTGAAAACCAGCATGTCAGGAAAATGCAATCACAAATATAACATGTTCTGCTCATTCCTATATATATGTGTGAGAGTGGTAAATCCCCAAATCACACTTTAAGAAACACTTGGCATGTTTTTCAAAAAGATTTAGTGCAAAATTTTTATAAATTTAAATGCACATAAATTGGCCAACGCATGGAGGAAAAACCATCTCCGCACACTACTTAGAGTTCTCATTCTCATTGTTACAAACATTTGTGCTCTAATACCACCACTTAACACCCCTTCATCCCAAGGCATCGCAAAGGGAGCTGAAGTGCGGGACGAGCGGGAGCGGGTGCTATGTGCGGTGTATTTTGGGCTTCCAAAATACACGGCGACTGACTCGCAATGCACCAATCATCAGAGCTCGCCTTCTTGGCTTAGAACACCGAAATGGCATAAAATAAGCCAAATTCAGTTGGGTGCCTTTGGCCAGAAACTACATGCCTATGCTCATAACACCTAATGTTGTGTAAAATTAGCATAGATCCAAAAACAAGGGGTTTGACCCCGAATTATAGCAATATCACTGAAACATACAGTATAATGCATATAGTTCACAGTGATCAATACTTAACAAGTTAAAACATATAGCAAAAACACATGTTTGCCAATGCATAATCATGCCAAAGCAACATTTGAGAATATCCATGCCAAGTTAAGCAAAATCACGCCGAGTCGCTCTCACGCGGGGCTTTCAAAATACATGTTTAAAAGAGAAGTGACAGTTTTAAAATATAGCCATCCCCAAAGTGCCCGTGCTGAATGAGGCATCATTGGTCCTCACAAATGTCTAGCCCTAAAAACGTGCTGAGTAAGTAGACCTCAACCCCGAAGGAGTTCGGAGGTCTCATTTCGAAAGAAGGTATGCAAAAAATTGAGAAAGGAATTTTGGCATACATAAACAACAACTGTTATACATAACTGCGATGCAATCTAATTTCCAGAAACAGACCAATACAACACTGTGTATTGTCAAGGAAAACGTCTCAACCAATGTGTGGAGCAGGTACCCCACCCTAGGTTACACTTTGCACCACACTCAAAGGCATGGAAGAGGTCAGAAACTTCCTCAACTCATAGGGAACCACATTAGTATCGTGCCGAAGTATCCCAGGGTATCCATCGTGAGGTACTCATTTATATATAAAAAATGATGGATTCGGTAGCACCCAGTGGCGGACCCATGTTCAGGCTGGGTGGGGCTCCAGCCCCACCTCTCAAAAAGAATATATATATATATATATTAAGTATATTGTAGTTGGAATAATCCTAGACATCCAACCCCTTCTCCCCTCCTCCAGCCCCACCTCCACTCCTCCAGCGTCCAGCCCTACCACCTCTTTCATCAGCTGTCTCACCTCACTGCCGCTCACCTATTTTAAATTTGGTATTGGTTGTATTTTTCCCAGAATGAATAGTGTGAATCTGCATAGCTTGTTTCCATCATTTTTTAAAGTATAGCATTGATTTAGGTATTTGGTGATGTTTGTTTCTAGCTGCATCCTTGAGCGAGTGGCTTACTTGGGTTGTATTGAGATTATTTTATGGGTTTTAACTGTTAGTTATTGGGGATTTTAATTTCATAGATACTCCAGAAAGTTCTGGGGAGTCATCAATGCAGATAAAACAGAATGAGAAACTAAATATGCCAAGTTCTAGTTCAGTAAAGAAGTGTATGAATTGTGTTTTGTAGCTGCTGTGTGCATCATCGATGAGTAATACTTTTAGTGAGTAGTGACAGATATTGGAAGAAATGCATTTCCACATTGCAACCGTATTACAAAATGGGTAGCAAATTATATTCTAGCCCTACCTGTAACACCTAGCATTTTTATTCTATTGTATCTAAAATTATTACTCCTACTATTTTATGGGGATATATTTTCATTATTATATTTGAGAAATTATGTCTTAAGTTGTTAAAATATTATTATAATGGGTGGTGTTCTAAATTATTTACTATACAAGATATGTCTTTAAAATTTATCACTATTATTTTAAATATATATTTTTTTAAAATATACATAATATACAAAATATAGTATAATATATAATAATAGGGGGAAGGGGATATACGTGTTTCATTTTTATTTATAAAAAAATATATATATATAATTAGAACATGTATATATCATTGTTTACGTAGCATGGTTTGTAGAAAAAAAATTAGATAATGAAGAGAAGCACATCCCACATCGGACAAGAATGTAATTACCTTTAGCTCACGTAAGCATTGGGTAAGCAGTACTATGTATAAAATCCCACATCGAATGAGTTTAAGTCCTGTAGTCCCCAATTGCCTATATATAAAGAAGGGTCAGGTAGTGTATAGTATAAAAAAAAAATATGTATAAAGCTTACCTGCTCTTGTAAGGTAAGCTTAAGTTAAATTTTATTATTATTATTATTATTATTATTATTATTATTAATAATAATAATTATTATTAATGGGGTGATGCCTTTGCGTTGCCCCGGCCTAGTGGGGTGATGCCTTTGTGTCGCCCTGGTCTTTTTTTTAAAAAGAGGGACTTTAATAATTTTGTTTTTGTAGCAGAGTAGTAGCAGAGGAGGCACTAAGGACCTGCTAGGTGTCGGTCTTAGTATAAATTTTGCAGTAGAGTAAGTTCCCTATGCTTTCCGTCTTTATTATTTTTATTCGCTTTCTTTATCCGCTTTCCCTATTTATTTAGTTGTCTTTGTTTGGCTTTCCTTTAGTCGCTTTCCTTAATTATTTAGTGTGCCTTTGCCTTAGTAGTAGGCCTTTATTCTTATTCCTGCTTTAGTAGTTGGCATTATGTTTCGTTCTTGCCCTACTAGTAGTAGGCTTTTATTGTTTCTTATTGGCCTACAATGTCCGCTATCGCTTGTTCGCTTATTGAACATTATTTTATTTGCTAGCCTTGTTATTCTTGTTGCACTTGCTTCCGTCGCATAATTCCTTTTGATTTCGTTCCGATTGCCTTTGATATACGTAGACACTCGCTGTATAATTAATCCTTTGATTATATGCCCTAAGTACGGCAATATAGGTTATAGCCATCCCGCCGAGGGGTTTAATGGCATATTATGAGTGAGACCAATTCATTGTTGATCTTTGCTGAACCTGGTGAGGTAATCCATCTTGTTGTTGACTCTTTGGACTGCGGGCGCCCTTAAAGGGTAATTATCTATTGATTAATAGATAACAAACATGATTGAGGTTGACTTGCCGTGTGACGGCCCGTGTTCAGTTGGCACTGGAAAATGCCATGTAGAGTGACCCCTGATCTAAATGAGATCGGGTGAAACCCGAGATTTAGTCAGGATACCGGTATTGTGAGGTTCATTCTGAATCCCTCTAACATGCATGCAACCATTGAGATGGTTATTCATATCTTGGCATTTGCCCTTGTTGAGGATTTCGGGTTTATCCCGAAAGTAATATTATATATTGTTGAATTGCTGATTGCTGATCTGAGAGTACCATTATTGTGTTATCCCTATTATTGTGCTCCTGCTTATTGATCTGAAAGCAACCTTGTTCTGTCTATAGTTATTTGGATTTTTGTTGATTCCGAATATAGGGAACTTACCAGCGAATTCATCGCTGATAATCTTTCTTCTTTATTTCTTTTTCCTTCCAGGGTAAGACTAAAGACTGACAAGGGAGGGGAACACTGCACTTACATGTTTTCTGCATAAAGTAGTTTCATTAGTTTTTGGAAATGTCAGACTTTTTGTCAATGTGTATTATGATTTTGCTATCACATGTATAATATTATAGTTAGTTGTTATTCATGTCTGTAAGATGTTTTGAGAAACGGTCTTCGATTATATGAAATATTATATCTTTTATGTTTAAGCGTGGTTGTTTGAAAATGGATATTTGATATACACATTCTAGCCTTAGCATCTCCTAAATGAGCCGATGTGTCAGATCGAGTCTTATTCAGGAGGTGTGGCGGTAACACTCGCGGGTCGGAAAAACCGGGGTGTTACAGAGTGGTATCAGAGCATCCAATTACTTTTCAGAATATTTTCTATAAAAGTATATTTAACTTACGACATCTTCTTAGGGATTTTACCCTTTCAAATTTTGCATTACATTGCAATGCATGACACTGGGGTCATTTGGGGACACATAAGTATTTCTATCTAGGCAAGTAGCTCTATACTCAGTATTTAACTATTGTAGAAATGACTTCTCCAAACGATCCGCACCGGACGGTCGCTGCACTGACTACACTGATATATGAGAACGCGGACTTAAGGTATGAAGTTCGAGAGTCGAGGGACAGACCGTGTAGGGCTGAAGAAGAAGCGCGGCGGGAGAGGTTCCGACGGGTTGATGCCGAGCATCAACTTTATACTGCGTTACATGGCCAGCTACCCTACGATAGGCATATGGCAGGACCCAGTACACCGGCGAGACCCATTGCTCCAGCTATACCGCCCCCACCTGTGATTGCAGCCCCGTTGGCAGCCGTCCGACCTTCAGCGCGACGAGACTGGCCCCCTCATTGCAGCCCTCAGCCCCAGCCAGAGCGACATCACAGTGGGAGCCCCACTCATCACGAGGAAGACCCTGAGGATCCAGGAGAGGAGGACCCTGGATGAGAGTGTTGGTTCAGCGCACACACCCATGCCCCCAGGCTCTCCGATCTGCGTCCTGGTTGGCCCTACTCCACACAGTGTTTAGCTCGACTACTAGATGTTTGACACCTCTGTATAGTTTTGCCATAGGCCATATTTTTCTTGTATCTGGCCACTATTTTGCTAAACTTATATAGATCTAGGTGACTTTTGTATATAAATCAGAACTACGTTAGTCCTTGATCCCCCTAAAAAGGATACGTAGGCAGCCTTCGGGCCCAGGACTTTGTTGTTACATCTTTTTGCCTTTAACTCACCTAAGAAGTTAGTACTAATCGTTATTCTCCGCAGAATGGTACGCGGTGATAGGATTAACCCGTCCCCGATGACTCAATATCTAGAAACACCAGAAATTACAGACAGAGGCGACCGGTGGTCCCAACTGAAGAAAATAGGAGGAGCCACATAAACAATCAACCACATCTGCCTCCAGCTGAGCTTCCGATGGATGCCCAACCTCTTGAGAATCCAAACGGACTTAACGAAAACATCAATCAGGCCCAAGGACAGCCTGACCAAGTCCCACCAGAAGGAGACAATGTGGCACCCCCTCCACAGGCAGACCCCATGGCAATGATGCAACAACTGTTGGCTACTTTGGGAGCTGCCGTCCAGAATCAGGCCACTCCTCAACCCACCCAACCTACCAATTATTTGAGCTTAGTGGCACATTACAATCCACCTATATATGAGGGACAGGAGGATCCAGCGCGACTAGAGGATTGGATTAGGACATTTGAGAAACTTTTGAATGCTACACAATGTCCTGAGGAACAAGATGTCCATATTGCCTCATACTATCTGAGAGGTGAAGCTGATGCATGGTGGTGGACCCATGAGGGATTAATAGACAATGAGAGAGATACATACTACTGGGAACAGTTCGTGGCCGACTTAAGGAATCGATTCTATCCTTCAAGTGTGAAGCAAGCCAAATATGAAGAATTCATGACTTTGCGACAAGGGAACTTGAGCGTGCAAGAGTATCATGCAAAATTCTTAGAACTGTTGAGGTTTGCACCTGACTTGGCTTCCACTGACGAAGCAAGAGCTCAGAGGTTTGAGCTAGGATTAAATTTTTCAATCCGTGAAGCATTTGGAGGGAAATAGTTTACAAGCCTTCAAAAGGTCTATGATCGAGCAGTCACTATGTCTCGAATTCTGCAGCAAAAGAGAAAGTTTGGTGAAGCAGAAGCCAGCAACAAGTTCCAGCAACAAGAGTCTAACCAGAATAAACGAGGATATTTTGGTCGGAGGGACGACAACAGAAACCGAGGAAGAGATCGAGATGGTAGGAGAAATGATCGTGGCATCGACACTCGTCCACCTGTTAGCAGGAATGAGCCACTTCCTTCTCCATGCCCCAAATGCCAAAGACGCCATTTATGCCAAGCATGTCCTGGAAGAAATTCTTGCTATAGATGTGGTCGGGAAGGTCATCAACGAGTCACTTGCTTTACTCGTCTTGACAGGATTACAAAAAGAGGACCTGGAAGGTAATCAAGGCAATAACAGGGGAGATCGCCCCAGAAATGATCGTGGAAATGGAATGCAGAGACAGAATATACGAGATACTGGAGTTGGACGTAATGGGAACCGTAACAACCCTACACAGCCCCAACAACAGCCAGTGGGACGACTTAATGTGCTAAACCAAGCCGATGTACCTGAGCATGGAAACGTGATGACTGGTACGCTTACAATTTCCAGCACTCCTATTAAGGCGTTATTTGATTCAGGAGCTAGTTGTTCTTTTATATCCTCGAACATAGTATCCCAACTAGGACTCTCTGAACCTAGTACAATTTCGTTTGGAATCTCTCTACCATCTGGAGGAATAGTCCCTTGCTCTAAACAGTACTCTCAGGTCCCTTTGTTGATTAACAACATTGAGTTCCCATCTAACTTAACTGAGTTCCCTTTATCAAATTTCGATGTAATTCTGGGAATGGATTGGTTGGCACTATATAAGGCGAAGATTGAGTGCCAGAAGCAGAAAGTCGCACTCCGGAGCCCAAAGGGTGATAAGGTGTTCTATTATGCACAACCTATGAAACCGTGCATAAAAATAGTATCAGCCCTACAATTGGGGACTTTACTGAAAAAAGGTTGCCCATTGTATGCATGTTATGTACATAACATGCAAGTTGAAGAAAAAGATATCAATACAATACAGATAGTAAGGGAATATCCAGATGTCTTTCCAGATGAGATTCCTGGCTTGCCCCCAGCTCAGGAAGTAGAGTTTACTATTGATTTAGTGCCTGGAACAGAGCCCATTTCTAAAGCTCCTTATCGCATGGCCCCAGCTGAGATGAAAGAGCTAAAAGAGCAGTTAGAAGACATGCTCAAGAAAGGCTACATCCGCCCAAGTACATCTCCATGGGGTGCACCAGTTCTCTTCGTCAAGAAGAAAGATGGCGGATTGAGGTTATGTATCGATTATAGAGGCCTAAATCAAGTGACTATTAAGAACAAATATCCTTTGCCAAGGATAGAAGATTTGTTTGATCAACTTCGAGGCGCAAAAGTGTTTTCGAAAATAGATCTTCGATCTGGATATCACCAGTTAAGGGTTGCTGAAAAGGATATACCGAATACCGCGTTTCGAACCCGTTATGGACATTATGAGTTCACAGTGATGTCTTTTGGGTTGACAAACGCGCCTGCAGTATTTATGGGCCTCATGAATAATGTTTTTAGGAAGTTATTGGATACGTGTGTTGTCGTATTTATAGATGACTTATTAGTCTACTCAAAGGACGAAGAGGAACATGCACAGCACCTGCGAGAAGTCTTGCAAATATTAAGAGAGCACCAACTTTATGCCAAACATTCTAAATGTGAGTTTTGGTTAGATAAAGTAGCCTTTTTAGGGCATGTGGTGTCAGCTGAAGGAGTAGCAGTAGATCCTTTAAAGATTTCTGCGGTGTCTGAATGGCCAAGGCCAACCAATCAAATGGAGATACGAAGCTTTCTTGGCCTAGCTGGCTATTACAGGCGTTTCGTTAAAGATTTCACGAAGATTGTGAGGCCATTGACACAGATGTTGAAGAAGGGATTGAAATATGATTGGACTCCCGAATGCGAGACTGCATTTCATGAGTTGAAACGAAAATTGACAACTGCACCGGTTTTGACCTTACCTACGGAAGGAAATAACTTCGAGATATATACTGATGCCTCGAAGAGTGGTTTGGGTTGCGTTTTAATGCAACAAGGCAAAGTCATTTCATACGCATCAAGGCAGTTGCGACCTCATGAGGAAAATTACCCCACGCATGACCTCGAATTGGCTGCGGTTGTTTTTGCATTGAAGATTTGGCGCCATTACTTATATGGACGAACTTGCAAGATCTTCACAGATCATAAGAGTTTAAAGTATATATTCACTCAGAAGGAGTTGAATATGCGCCAAAGAAGATGGCTCGAATTGATTAAAGATTAGGACCTTGACATTGCCTATCATGAAGGGAAGGCAAATGTAGTTGCAGATGCTTTGAGTCGAAAGTCACGCACCTAATGAATACAAGGATTGTGCCACCAGACCTTTACATGGACTTGATGCATTTAGACATCGAACTTGTCCACCAGGGTACTGTCCACACTATATTGAGCGCTATGACAATCCAACCTACTTGGTTCGATGAAATACGCGAAAACCAACCAGGAGACATCAAGCTGGACCGTATCAAGCAGAAGATAAATGAAGGAAAAGCCATTGAATTCAAGGTCCATGACGATGGAAGTATTAGATACAAAAGAAGATGGTGTGTCCCGCAGAAGTGTGAGGATTTAAAGAAGAGAATAATGGAAGAAGGACATGATACACCTTATTCAGTGCATCCTGGAGGAGACAAGTTATACAAGGATTTGAGGAAGACATTTTGGTGGCCGAGGATGAAGCACGAAGTAGCCGAATTTGTGGCAAGGTGCTTGACTTGCCAGAAGGTCAAAGCTGAAAGAAAGAAACCACTCGGATTGATACAACCCCTAGAGATACCCACATGGAAGTGGGATAGTATATCTATGGATTTCGTCTCTGGGTTACCCACGACCCCACGGGGTATGAACAAAATATGGGTGATAGTCGACCGTTTGACTAAAACTGCTATCTTTATTCCCATGAAGAACACATGGTCAATGGATCAGATGGCTGTTGACAATGTTGTTCGAAGACATGGAATTCCACACGACATAGTGTCGGATCGCAGTAGTCGATTCATCTCCAACTTTTGGCAGAAACTACAAACAGCATTAGGTACAAAGATCAAGATGAGTACTGCCTTCCACCCAATGACAGATGGTCAAACAGAACGGACTATCCAAACTTTGGAAGATATGCTCAGAGCCTGCATATTGGAGTTCAAAGGTAGTTGGGAGACTCATTTACCTCTAATTGAATTCTCTTATAACAATAGCTATCATACCAGTATCGGTATGTCCCCATTTGAAGCTCTGTATGGACGAAGTTGTCGAAGCCCACTATGTTGGAGCAAGGACGATGATGGAATGGTAGTAGGACCCGATATGTTGGAAGAAACAGTAAATGCAATCGAACTCGTCAGACAAAAATTGAAAGCAGCTCAAGATCGCCAAAAACACTACGCGGACCCCAAACGACAAGATGCTGAATTTCAAGTTGGTGATAAAGTGATGTTGAAGATTTCTCCCATGCGCGGCGTAATGCGTTTTGGGAAGAAGGGGAAACTGAGCCCACGATTCATTGGGCCATACGAGATTTTGGAACGTGTAGGTAGTCTCGCCTACAAACTTGCTCTACCACCAGCATTGAGTGCGGTACATGATATATTCCACATCTCACAACTGCGAAAGTACGTTCACGATTCCGCACATGTTCTCCAGCCGGAAACAATAAAGTTAGATGAAGATCTTACTTATGAAGAGAAACCACTTCGGATCGTCGACACAAAGGAACGAAAAATGAGAAATAGGACCATACGCCTAGTTAGAGTCATTTGGTCGACTCATGGCACTGAAGAGCAAACGTGGGAAACGGAAGCTGAGATGCGGCAGAAGTATCCAGAACTTTTTGACGAAAACAACATAGTTATGAGGGCATAACTAGGACCTTAAGTGGGAGAGGATGTGACACCCCATCTAGCGTTACCGCGTTGCTCTTAGTATGTGTACGACTCTAATTTTGGGCAAATTTTATTTTGGCTTTTATAACTACTTGCCTTTCTTTTTAAAAAAGGAACGGAAAGAATAAAATATTGACTTCGCGGACGAAGTCATTTCTTAAGTGGGGTAGATTGTAACACCTAGCATTTTTATTCTATTGTATCTAAAATTATTACTCCTACTATTTTATGGGGATATATTTTCATTATTATATTTGGGAAATTATGTCTTAAGTTGTTAAAATGTTATTATAATGGGTGGTGTTCTAAATTATTTACTATACAAGATATGTCTTTAAAATTTATCACTATTATTTTAAATATATATTTTTTTTAAAATATATATAATATACTAAATATAGTATAATATATAATAATAGGGGGAAGGGGATATACGTGTTTCATTTTTATTTATAAAAAAAATATATATATAATTAGAACATGTATATATCATTGTTTACGTAGCATGGTTTGTAGAAAAAAAAAAATTAGATAATGAAGAGAAGCACATCCCACATCGGACAAGAATGTAATTACCTTTAGCTCACGTAAGCATTGGGTAAGTAGTACTATGTATAAAATCCCACATCGAATGAGTTTAAGTCCTGTAGTCCCCAATTGCCTATATATAAAGAAGGGTCAGGTAGTGTATAGTATGTAAAAAAAAAAAAAATATATATATATATATATAAAGCTTACCTGCTCTTGTAAGGTAAGCTAGCGTTACCGCGTTGCTCTTAGTATGTGTACGACTCTAATTTTGGGCAAATTTTATTTTGGCTTTTATAACTACTTGCCTTTCTTTTAAAAAAGGAACGGAAAGAATAAAATATTGACTTCGGGGACGAAGTCATTTCTTAAGTGGGGTAGATTGTAACACCTAGCATTTTTATTCTATTGTATCCAAAATTATTACTCCTACTATTTTATGGGGATATATTTTCATTATTATATTTGGGAAATTATGTCTTAAGTTGTTAAAATGTTATTATAATGGGTGGTGTTCTAAATTATTTACTATACAAGATATGTCTTTAAAATTTATCACTATTATTTTAAATATATATATTTTTTAAAATATATAAAATATACAAAATATAGTACTCCCTCCGTCCCATTCCAAATGTCCTACTTACTATTTTTGGATGTCCCATTACAAATGTCTTCTTTCTATAAATAGAAATAATTTTCCCCTCCAACAACTATGTGGACCCCACCATATACTCACAAACCAACTCTACCTTAATTTCCGTTCCCAACAGTAACAAGACACTTGGAGTGGGACGGAGGGAGTATAATATATAATAATAGGGGGAAGGGGATATACGTGTTTCATTTTTATTTATAAAAAAAATATATATATAATTAGAACATGTATATATCATTGTTTACGTAGCATGGTTTGTAGAAAAAAAAAAATTAGATAATGAAGAGAAGCACATCCCACATCGGACAAGAATGTAATTACCTTTAGCTCACGTAAGCATTGGGTAAGTAGTACTATGTATAAAATCCCACATCGAATGAGTTTAAGTCCTGTAGTCCCCAATTACCTATATATAAAGAAGGGTCAGGTAGTGTATAGTATATAAAAAAAATATATATATATAAAGCTTACCTGCTCTTGTAAGGTAAGCTTAAGTTAAACTTTATTTTATTATTATTATTATTATTATTATTATTATTATTATTATTATTATTATTATTATTATTATTTTTATTATTATTAATTATTAATTATTAATGGGGTGATGCCTTTGCGTTGCCCCGGCCTAGTGGGGTGATGCCTTTGTGTCGCCCTGGTCTTTCTTTTAAAAAGAGGGACTTTAATAATTTTATTTTTGTAGCAGAGTAGTAGCCGAGGAGGCACTAAGGACCTGCTAGGTGTCGGTCTTAGTATAAATTTTGCAGTAGAGTAAGTTCCCTATGCTTTCTGTCTTTATTATTTTTATTCGCTTTCTTTATCCGCTTTCCCTATTTATTTAGTTGTCTCTGTTTGGCTTTCCTTTAGTCGCTTTCCTTAATTATTTATTGTGCCTTTGCCTTAGTAGTAGGCCTTTATTCTTATTCCTGCTTTAGTAGTTGGCATTATGTTTCGTTCTTGCCCTACAAGTAGTAGGCTTTTATTGTTTCTTATTGGCCTACAATGTCCGCTATCGCTTGTTCGCTTATTGAACATTATTTTATTTGCTAGCCTTGTTATTCTTGTTGCACTTGCTTCCGTCGCATAATTCCTTTTGATTTCGTTCCGATTGCCTTTGATATACGTAGACACTCGCTGTATAATTAATCCTTTGATTATATGCCCTAAGTACGGGAATATAGGTTATAGCCATCCCGCCGAGGGGTTTAATGGCATATTATGAGTGAGACCAATTCATTGTTGATCTTTGCTGAACCTGGTGAGGTAATCCATCTTGTTGTTGACTCTTTGGCCTGCGGGCGCCTTAAAGGGTAATTATCTATTGATTAATAGATAACAAGCATGATTGAGGTTGACTTGTCGTGTGACGGCCCGTGTTCAGTTGGCACTGGAAAATGCCATATAGAGTGACCCCTGATCTAAATGAGATCGGGTGAAACCCGAGATTTAGTCAGGATACCGGTATTGTGAGGTTCATTCTGAATCCCTCTAACATGCATGCAACCATTGAGATGGTTATTCATATCTTGGCATTTGTCCTTGTTGAGGATTTCGGGTTTATCCCGAAAGTAATATTATATATTGTTGAATTGCTGATTGCTGATCTGAGAGTACCATTATTGTGTTATCCCTATTATTGTGCTCCCGCTTATTGATCTGAAAGCAACCTTGTTATGTCTATAGTTATTTGGATTTTTGTTGATTCCGAATATAGGGAACTTACCAGCGAATTCATCGCTGATAATCTTTCTTCTTTATTTCTTTTTCCTTCCAGGGTAAGACTAAAGACTGACAAGGGAGGGGAACACTGCACTTACATGTTTTCTGCATAAAGTAGTTTCATTAGTTTTTGGAAATGTCAGACTTTTTGTCAATGTGTATTATGATTTTGCTATCACATGTATAATATTATAGTTAGTTGTTATTCATGTCTGTAAGATGTTTTGAGAAACGGTCTTCGATTATATGAAATATTATATCTTTTATGTTTAAGCGTGGTTGTTTGAAAATGGATATTTGATATACACATTCTAGCCTTAGCATCTCCTAAATGAGCCGATGTGTCAGATCGAGTCTTATTCAGGAGGTGTGGCGGTAACACTCGCGGGTCGGAAAAACCGGGGTGTTACACTACCTGTGAAATTTTCCTGGATCCGCCACTGGTAGCACCCGACCTAATACGGCACACCAACCCCGTAGCAGTAGTACCACAACATGGGACCAGTAGTATAAAGGTTGCAAGCATATTTAAATCAGCATACCATGATACCGACCATCCAAAATATTGAAGACCATAAACATGACTTAAAACATTAAAACAAAATGAGTATAAAACCATATTCAAGCTCAAAAAAAATTAGGGCATATCTCCAAGAGTAAGAATCCACTTACTGTCACCACAAAACACAACGGAAAACACTACCATCACAATATGCAGGCCAACGATAAGACTCAAACATGATTAATGCACTAGCCTCAACCTTGCCAATCGGTGTTGAATCTCACACCTGTTTACTCGACGTCTCTCCTCTTTAGTTCAACTCAATTGCTCACGAACTAATAGTAAGTACCACCAATATAACGGGATAAGCATAGTTGTTAAGATCCCGATTTTGATCATAAGATCTTACGATTTTACGACCATACATCTCTAAAATGATCCCGATCTTTGTATGATCTTAAAATTACTAAGATCTGGATAAGATTCCGATCCTAATAGTAGAATATTACGATCTTATGGTCATACTCCCTTAAACGCTTCTACGATCATACCCTCTTAAATGCATAAGATTTTTATAAGATTTTATGTTTTGGATCAAAGTAACTTTTTTTCTTTAATTTAAACTTAAGAACTTATACTCCTTATGTATGATGTGTGCAAAAAATATAATATGCATGTATGTGGAAATATTTTATGTTTAATTGTGATATTTTTGTATTGTATTATACTAATTAACTTGCAAGATTTATAAACACATGAAATAATACTTATACTTATTAGTATTCATAATTGAGTTCACCCATTTTTACAATTTTATAAGATCTTAGGATCTCGATTTGATCTTACGATCCAGATCTTGCAAAGAGAAGACCGATCCCGTATAAGATCTCTATCTTAACAACCTTGGGGATAAGGCATTTATAGGCAATGTGTTCGCTTAACAAGCAAGTGAACGGGTTCCAAGAGTAATCAAGTTGATAGGTTCAGAAGGAATGAATAGATGCATGACAGAATGTCAGAATCCGTTGCACTTCCCCAAAAATCTTTCAGCAACCCTTTCCTATTCTAGGCTCCGAGATTCACCTTCTGAATAAGATATGTAAATCCAACTACAGCTGATGTCTTGGAAGTATTCATGGTCTATCTCCTTCCGCTTTCAGTGAGCACCAATCATGTTGCTCTTTCTCCGTCCGAATTGTCTTCCGGAATCACAGGTCTGATGTTTGGCCTCAGCCTCTGGCTGAATCATCATAATCGTTCGGGCTCAATCCTTTGGAAATAGATTTCACCATGGTTCGGAAGACTTCCGAACTCTCGAGATGCTAGCATTAAGTCTGCCTTCGGCCAAATGCTGCTTCCTCGGTCTCCGAACTCATTTTGGAATTCAGCTTTCGTTTAAGGGTCCTGGCTCTGAGTAGAGTTAATGTATTTCAGATTGTTATAATTCATGCCTAAAAAACAAAGATCATCTCGATTAATAATTCTAGGATAGTCATGGATTGTAATGAGTATGGAACATCAACTTATTAAAGGTTATATGACTCAAGCAATGAAAGAAAAAATCAATTTTTCTATGGAACTATACCATAATTTTCAAAATTCTAGAGGCCACAAAAATAGACTCGCTTTATGAAACTGTACAGTTTCTGACTACTGATCATATTTGCATGATTTTAGTGGACTTAAATGTCAGGATGTTGATGACAGTCAAATTTGGCTATCTACCTCATCTATTTTTGTGGCCAATTTGGAGACAATTAATATATTTGCATGATTTTACAAGTAATCCAAGGAAAATTGCACAATTACGAGGGAGTGATTACTTATGAAAGAAACATGCGACAACTTCATTTACCGCATGCATGTCCAGTTATAGTGCTAGCAAGGAAAGGAAGGTACTAACTATGGAAATGGTCTTAATGCAGGAAAACGTTGCGATATCCATGTATCAATTGGAAGTGCAACAAGCAAAGGCACAAAAAAATTACAGCAAGGAAAAAGATGACAAGTGTGGGATACAAACAGCTCAGTTACAGCGCGAAGATAAAAAAGCGCAAATATACAATTATTGTGCATAAGGATGCAGGGCATGGGGAGTTTAAAATTATGGGGTGCAGAATCAGTTTATGGCAGCTTTCAAGCGGTTATTCTTCCCCAACCTATAAATACAAAGACCTTTAGCCCGTTGGAAGGTTGTTCAAGAGTTGAGCATTTTATAGTAAATACTCTAGACCAGAATTTACAGCTTTCATTAGGTATGTATTCTAGAATACAATTAGTTCAATTTCTTTGTATTGTTCTTCATGTATTTCTTTGTTTTTATTTGTTTTCTTTATTTTTATTTCCATTGTTAGGTTTAAATTCATAATATAAATTAGAAATTAGGATAAAAAACATCTAGATGATGATTCAAATCCAAGGACTTCCTTTTCAATGGAGCAATCAAAGGCAATTCTAAATATCGAAGCCAGTTTCATCATCTACATTATCAATAATATCTCATCCCTTTTGAAGTGCCACTGCCCAGTTTCATCTAATCCTTACTTTCTTTTTTTCGGTTACAACCATAAGGCAAGCTAAAGGAAAATAAAACGCTAGATCAAGAAAGAGTAACGGCACTAAACAACTCACAGCCTTGAATACCTAGCACTATCTACATCTCTTTGAAGAAACGAAGATAACCCATCTGGAAGAAACGCCCAAGTGGTAAAGAACTTTTCATCCAAAGCTGCCTTACGAACCAAGAAGTCCGCCGCCTGATTACCTTCCCACAAAACATGAATAATACGACACCTCTCAGATCTCGCCTTAGTCCTACGGATCGAATCAAGCAAAGGCCACATATGATGAAATACATTCATCTCCTCAAGAACCAATCTCACCGCCACCAAGGAGTCCGAATACAATGTAACCTGCCGAGCACCACAATCCTCCGCCAAACAAAGGCCCTTCCATATAGCATAAAGTTCAATATCCAAAATAGGCCGCTCCCCATGCTTGCCACCAGTGCCCGCCACCCAGCTACCATCTCCCCGTCGACAGACGATGCCGAAGCCTGAATGGCGCTGGTCTTAATTTCGGGATTTTGAATATTTGCAAATGCAAAATTTACAGTCTCCTCCATGTTTGCATAATAATCACAATTAGAGGCTTTGATCTAATAAGGGGCCTTCTATATTTAAAGTTTGTTTGAATTTACTTAGATCATGTTGGAGATAAATTGAACTTGTACAAGTGGATAGATTCACCTAATTCATCTATTCATGAATCACTTGATTAAGTGTATCTAGATGATGAATCTATTAAATATTAAATTAACTAGGGACGATGAATATATTAAATGTTAATGTATTAGGGAGGATGAATCATTTGTATTTCCCTAGTATAAATATGTGGAGTTTGTGGATATAAAACATCAAGTGGTGAATCAAAGAAGTATTATTTTCTCCTCCTCAAATTTTGCCTTACGAAATATTCCTTCTGTTACTAACATCTGGTATCAGAACCTTGTCCAAAAATGTCCAACAACCTTGTCTCTCTTATCCCTCGATTCAATGGAGAAAAGTTCGATTACTGGAGTAACTTGATGAAGTTATGTCTTGAATCTCAAGACCTGTGGAGTGTCGTCGACGAAGGTGTGGGTGCTCCAGAAGATGAGACCCAACTTACCAATGCTCAACAAGATCTCTTGAAAAATAAAAGGCAGAAAGATCGGAAGGCTCTCTTCCAAATACTCCAGGCAATCGAAATTCAAGTGTACGAAAGGGTGTCCAGGGCAGCAAGTTCACAAGAGGCATGGGATATTCTCCAAACAACTTATCGTGGCCAAGATCAAGTTAAGAAAGTTCGTTTACAGTTATTGAGGGCTGAATTTGAGAAAATGGAATCAAATGGCATCAAATGGGGAAATTGTGGAGTCTCAAAGAGTTGTTGAGAAACTCCTGCGGAGCCTCCCAAGTAAATTTATCATGTTGTGGTGGCCATAGAAGAGTCTCAAGATCTTTCAACAATGTCGATAGAAAGCTTGCAAGGGAGATTGGAAGCCCATGAAGCACGAATCCTTCAAAGAAATCCACAAACCATTTTTTCTCAAGATCAAGCATTAAAGTCCCAATTTACGGGAGGCCGTGGCTCTCATCGAGGTCGAGGACGAGGGCGCAGTCAAGGCCGCGGTGGAGGCCGAGGTGGGAAACCACCTATGGAGAACAAAGATCAGGAAGAAGAGGACAAAGGTCGTGGCAATTACAATAATTCTCAACGCGGTAGAGGTCGTGGGAATTATAAAGGTACTAAACCTTATATAGAGTGTTATTATTGTCACAAACCTGGACATAAAATGGCAGACTGTTGGGAGAAATATCCAGAGAAGAAAAGAGAAAATGGCTTGATGCATAGGAATGAATCAGAGAATTCAGAAACTTTGTTGATTGCTTCTGAAGGAAATTTTGGAAACATATGGTATTTGGATAGTGGGTCGAGTAAACATATGACAGGAGATAAGAGTTTATTTTCCACTCTTGTTGAGATTAACCATGGACAGGTTAGAATTGGAGATTCAAAATCTAACAAGATTGAAGGAGTTGGTGAAGTGTCATTCAAGCAAAGAATGACAAAATTGAGAAAATTTCTGAGGTATTTTTCGTTCCAGGCCTGAAAAGCAACCTCCTCAGTGTTGGTCATCTTTTGAAGAAAGGATTTGATATTCGCTTCGTTGGCAATTCTTGTACAATGAAGAAGAA
Source organism: Hygrophila difformis (assembly GCA_030278955.1). NCBI lineage: Eukaryota > Viridiplantae > Streptophyta > Magnoliopsida > Lamiales > Acanthaceae > Hygrophila > Hygrophila difformis. The sequence goes on along the minus strand of JAOANR010000003.1, from coordinate 39,492,449 downwards.
TAATCAAACCGTGGGAAAAATTGGTTTGGGATCAAACAATTTATTTGTTGTGAAACTAGAAATCCTAAATGATGCCTGTTATCTTACTGGAAGTGATGAGACTTCCAATTTATGGCATGAGAGATTTGGTGTAATACCCGAGAATTTTCCAACATAAAATAAAACAATAATTAAATAAATAAATAATAAATAAAATAAATACTATAAATAAATAAACAAAACCAGCAAATAAATAAATAAATAAAGATAAGGAAATGAGAAATGAGATTTTACTTAAAAAGGAATTAAAGGAATTTAATTAAACAAAAGGATGGATAAATGGTACACCAAAACCCGACACTAATGAACTCGAGTATTCGAGTCCAAAACATCCAATTAGACTGAGAATAAAATTAGAGAGAAAGTAGGAACCCGAATATACCCCGGAAATCGGAATTCGGGAGCATAGAGGGATAGAAACCCGAAAGAGAGGCGGAAAAGCACGACGGATCGCACGACCCGCCCGGACCGAAGTCCAGGCGAAGTCGGCGCGGTGGCCGCGCGGTGAAGTGGCATTAGCGCGCCACGACCGCGCCACCCCACAGATTCGGTCGTTGCGTGAATCTCTCACCCGAACGCGGATTTTTCGACTTTCGGTTGAACATCTCTCGACTCCAGACTTCTAGGTCGGTTGTGGACGCCCTAGGAATTAAGAATTCTATAAATAAGCCCTTGGGAGCCCCGAACAAGTTTACAAAACCCTACAACATTCTATACGTTCGAAACCCTAAATCCGGAGTCGTCGGAGGCACGAAACCAAGATGAACGCTGTTGGACGAGTTTCTCTACAGATCTCCATAGTCGTGATCGTAGAACCCGACGAACGGAGAGGAGAAACGGTGATCTGGAAGCCACGCCTCCGAATTGGACATTCCCGACGTTCATAGACACTGTAAGTTAACCTTACATGGTTTTGGGAGATTTTAAAACATTCGAAACCTAAAAGATTCAACAAGAACCATAAATCTGTCCACTTTTGTTTTCTACCGACGCAACAGATTTGGTGAATTTTTCCGACCCTTAAAACAAACTCAAACGGAAAAACTTAAAACATGAAAAACGTTCCTAAGACTTAGACCTAGCTACTGTAAAAATTTGAGAATTTTTGGAGTTGATTTGATATGTGAAAACCCGTTGAAACCGAACTGTTTGATTCTAGATCTTGAAATCTTGGACAGAACTTAGGAATGATCTTGATCTCGTTTTTGACATAGGATCTAGGCTGTTTTAGATCTTTGGCCAAACATGAAAGTTGTAGATAAATGTCTTAAGAAGATCCCTGTCAAATTTCATTAAGTTTGGAGTTGAATTGATATGTTAGAATTTGAAATCTTTAAACTGTGACATGTTAAACTCGGACAGATTTCTTCTTATGCGAAAATTAGTGATTTTGACCTACTTAGGTATCTCGGATTGAAAAAGTTAAAACACGAAAGTTGTAGATCTTGATGTTTCCGAGTCAGATATGAAATTTTGGAATTTTTGGAATTAAATCTGATTTTAGACGAATTTTGGAGTAAAATGTGATTTACCGAAACGAAATTTTGAAATCTTGTTGAAACATGGAATTAACCTTTAGGGTTGAAACGAATTGAGATATTGTTCCTAAATTAATACGATGGAAGGCAGATTTTAAAAATTAAATCCCCTTACAAACTTGATAAATTAAAATTAGGGGTGAGTGCTCTGCAGGGTGCCCCCTAACGATTCACTTCGTGCCGTAATGGACGATGGTGACCCCGCGCGCTATACTTGAAATGTGATATTGCCAAAACGGCGAAATATAGAGCCTACACTCTCGCGAATATCCGTATGGGTTTCCCGAGGCTCCGGAGTGGTACTGGGTATGGCTGATACGGCTGCGGCCGCCGGGCTACCGGCTAAACTTGTTGACATCGCGATTTTTATCATGAAACTTTGAAATACCAAATCGGGAATGTAATGGGGATTCTAAATTAAATTAAACTAGATTAAATGATATTGTTGTCAAATTAAATTATTTAAATGCTTTATTTCACTTATGGCTATTATTTTGAACCATGTGGTATGTGTTGTTAAATGGAGCCTGAGATAAATTATGCTATTGGATATGGATTAGATGAAACTAAATATTATGTTATTATCATGCTTTTGTTAAATTATTAAACTTATGGCTTTTAAACCCTACAATCATGCATGTGTTAACTTACTCAGCAATTTTGCTGACCAAAACCATTTTTATTCCTTTCTTTACAGAATATGTGGAATGAGCCTGTATGAGCACGAATCATGCATGGGATTTTGGGGATTGTTATTTTGTTTTTAAATTTCGTACTTAGACTATATTATGAACGGGCCTGTTTAACCCGTGTTTTGGCCATGTCGGCCCTTTTTATATTTTCCGCTGCGATACTGTACTAAACTAAATATTTCCGCTGCGCTATGCTATTATTATTTTCGAATTATATTGTATGGGCTATTTTGAATGCTTTTAATGTTTTAAATACTGCAATACCTAGCCTTGCATCTCTTTAGTAAGCTCGGAGAAACCGTGTCTTACTAGGGAGATGTGGCGGTGACATCCCGACCTGGGTGATCAAAAACCGGGGTGTTACAAGTTGGTATCAGAGCCCGGCTATTTTTAAACTATTATTTTTAAACCATTATTATTTTTAAACTACTATTAATATTTTGACTATTATTTTAAATTTTAAAGTATTAATTCCATGGAAGAATTTTTATTCTTTATTTTAAAACCCATGGAAAAGTATATGGTGTATTAAATTATTATTGGGGGGAATTATCATTTGCATATGCATGTCGCATCTCTGCTATGAACTTAGCATCTTGGAAACTTGAACTTAGAATCTTGGCGAAACTTGAACCTAGAATCTTGGCGAAACTTGAACTTAGAATCTTGGCGAAACTTGAACTTAGCATCTTGGCGAAACTTGAACTTAGAATCTTGGAAACTCGAACTTAGAATCTTGGCGAATATTAACGTAGATCTCTTGCTTGCGCTAGATGGCTAGTCAAGATATGATGCAGTTGATGATCAGGATGATGAGCGTTCACCTCGATCCCCACCAAACCCTAGAGCAAATGAAGTACCGTATGGCTCAATTGGAGGCCAATTTACATCACATGGGCAACTTGAGAGAGGCGGATCATCACCGCATAAACCAACTCGAGCGCCAAGTTCAAACCCTCACTACACAAACTTAATACTAAAGGAATACATCGATGCCCACGGGCAAGATTTAAACACTATCTTTGACGACCTACTACCGCCGAGTTCGGAGGAGGAAGATCCGGAGGAAGATCCTGCTACCCCACCGGAGGACGTCATGAGACACTAGAGATTCTATTGTTAGATATTATTTTGCTAGTAAAATATTTCTACTTTTGTACTAAAATTTCTTTTGAGGAAATAAAATGCCCGATTTATTTTTTTTAAATCAAAACAAACAAAACAAAATAAAATAAAACCCCGAAGCATACGATGCTTCTTAATCCGAACAAAGCACCACGTGCTAAATTACTGCACACATATACATTCATAGAAATTGCTTAGACTATATGCTAAATTCATCAGTCCTAAACTATCCTATTTGTACCAGAATGGCACCCAGAGGAAGAGGAAGGACTCAAACCGCTCCCCAAACCACAACTGAAACTCCTACTGAGACACTACCAAACGTCACTGAACCGATTCAACCTGAAATGGAACAACCCCAAGGTGCGCAGGACGCCCCCGCACCGAACAATGTGGGCGATCGTCTTAGGACGATAGAGGAAGTGTTGATTGCGCTCGGGAACGCGCAAGTCAACCAGGGTCAAGCTGCGGCGGTACCTCCGCCCCAAGCTCGCCCTAACTACCTGGCGATGGTGAATCCCTACCAGCCGCCCCACTATGCTGGTGAGGAGGATCCAGCTAAACTGGAGGAATGGATCCGGACGTTTGACAAGTTGCTGGGAGCGGTCAAATGTCCGGAAGGAGAGAGGGTACATGTCGCTTCATACTATTTGGGAGGCGAAGCTGATGACTGGTGGCAAGCAACGCAAGCCAAACTAACTGAAGATGACGAGCCTTACTCGTGGATGGAGATGATGGAACTACTCAGGGATCGATTCTATCCCTTGAGTACCAAAGCTGCCATGTACGAAGAATTCCTGTCACTGAAGCAAGGAAGCCAAACGGTGCAAGAATACTACACACGCTTCAAGGAGCTGGTGAGGTTCGCACCAAGGCTAGTGCCTACTGATGCGGAGAAGGCACAGAAGTTCGAGATGGGACTGAACCTGTCTGTGCGCGAAGTGATCGCGGGGGTACACTACCCCGATTTGCAAGCCGTATACGATCGCGCTGTAGCAGTAGCACGCGTGCAGCAGCTGAAAAGAAGGGTGAGTGGGGAGTCCAGCAGGGGTCCTCAAGACAAGAGAAGCCGAGACTCAAGAAACGAGAACAACACTGGAAGGAACGAGCAGCGCAGAGGGTCGAATAGGCCCCAACAAAACAACACTGGGAGGAGGTTCGATCAAGAAGATCCGGTACCGCCTTGCCCGCGATGTGGACGACCACATCTGGCAAGGGGATGCCCGCAACAAGGCGCTTGTTACCGATGCGGTCGAATGGGTCACGTTCGACGGGAATGTCGAACTAGGCTCGAGAACATAACGAAGAGGGACGATTTGGTCGCGGGGCAAGAACAACCTCAAAATCAAAACGGGCGAAATGGCAATAACCAAGGGTACAGACCCCCTCAAAATAGGCCGCAAAACCAGAACCAGAACCAACGACCTCCGCCCCCACAGAATCAAAACCAACAACAAAATCAGCAGCCGAATGCGAATCAGCAGGGCAATCAGGGACGCCCTATGGGGAGGCTGAACGTGGTGAACCAAGCGGACGTGCCTGCGCAAGGAGAAGTGATGGCAGGTACATTTCACGTTTTGAATACGCCCCTTAGAATTCTATTTGATTCTGGAGCTAGTTGCTCAATTATAGCATCAAGGATAGTGCCTGAGTTAGATCTACCTAAGTGCGAGAGAATTAGCTTAGGAATTCAATTGCCTTCTGGAGAAGTAGTGTCTTGCTCTAAACGATATAACGGAATTCCTATAGTGATAAAGAACGTAGAATTCTTCGCGAACTTGGTAGAATTTAACTTAAGAGACTTTGACATCATACTGGGGATGGACTGGCTATCCCAGTACAAAGCGGTGATCGAATGCCAAAAGCAAAAGATCACCTTGTCAAAAAGTAGGGGAAAGAGAGTTATCTTTTACTCTCAGCCCCCTAAGAAAAGTAACAAAATCGTTAGTGCACTTAAACTAAGTAACTTGATGCGTAAGGGGTATGAATTATATGCGTGCTATGTGCACAACCTTGAGGCGGAAGAGAACAAGGTTGATAGCATACCAGTGGTAAGAGAATACCCGGACGTGTTCCCTGAAGACGTTCCGGGCATGCCACCTGAGAGGGATCTTGAATTCACGATAGATCTCATTCCGGGGACAGAGCCTGTCTCAAAAGCTCCGTACCGGATGGCACCACTGGGAATGAAGGAGTTAAAGGAACAACTCGAGGAGCTATTGGGAAAAGGTTACATAAGACCGAGTACGTCCCCTTGGGGAGCACCGGTTTTGTTTGTCAAGAAGAAAGACGGAGGATTACGTATTTGCATAGATTACCGAGGACTAAACCAAGTGACCATTAAGAATAAATACCCCCTACCGAGAATAGAGGATCTGTTTGATCAACTGAAGGGAGCTTCAGTATTCTCGAAGATCGATTTGCGATCTGGGTATCATCAATTGAGGATCGCCGAGAAGGACATTCCGAAGACGGCATTTCGAACGCGATATGGCCATTACGAGTTCACAGTGTTATCCTTCGGGTTAACAAATGCTCCGGCCATGTTCATGAATCTCATGAACAACGTGTTCCGAGAATTGTTAGATCAGTGCGTCGTAGTGTTCATCGACGACATCCTGATCTACTCAAAGAGCGAGGAAGAGCATGCAAAACACTTACATCAAGTGTTGGAAATCTTGCGAAGAAATCAGCTATACGGCAAGCTGTCGAAGTGTGACTTCTGGCTGAAAGAAGTGGCATTTCTCGGACACATAGTATCCGCTGATGGAGTATCAGTGGATCCGGCAAAAGTCTCTGCCGTAACTGAATGGGCAACTCCGAAGAGTCCAACGGAAATAAGGAGTTTCCTTGGATTAGCCGGATATTACAGACGATTTGTAAAGGACTTTTCAAGGATTGCACGTCCTTTGACCCAGCTACTTAAGAAAGGAGCAAAATACGAGTGGACCGAAGCATGTGAGTCATCGTTTCAAGAGCTGAAGAAACGACTCACAACCACACCCGTATTAACATTACCATCAAAGAATGGTGACTTCGAAGTATATAGCGATGCTTCGAAGGAAGGTTTAGGTTGTGTTTTGATGCAAGACTCGAGAGTCGTAGCCTACGCATCACGTCAACTAAAACCTCACGAGGAAAATTATCCGACACATGACCTGGAGTTGACAGCGGTCGTTTTCGCTCTAAAGATATGGAGACATTATCTTTATGGGCGGAAGTGTCGAATGTTCACCGACCACAAGAGCTTGAAATATATATTCACTCAGAAGGAGTTGAATTTGAGACAGCGAAGGTGGTTGGAACTCATTAAAGACTACGATTTAGAGATAGCATACCACGAGGGGAAGGCGAATGTGGTAGCCGATGCCCTAAGTCGGAAAACCCAACACGTGACAAACTCGTTGGTAATTCCGCCGGCATTGTACATGGATTTGGCAAGATTGGAGTTAGAACTTGTGCATCCTGGCACAGTGAGAGAAACGGTCAATGCCATGGTCGTAGAAACTCCAATATTAGACGAGATTCGACTCGCTCAACCGGGCGATCCGAAACTCGAGAAGATAAAAGGGTATATTGCCGAAGGAAAGGCAATAGGATTTGCTGTCCACGAGGATGGAAGCATCCGTTTTAAAGGTAGATGGTGTGTACCTCTTAAATGTGCCGAGTTGAAGCAAAGGTTGATGGAGGAAGGGCACAACACGCCATATTCCGTACATCCCGGAGGTGACAAGCTATACAAAGATCTGAAGAAGATCTATTGGTGGCCGGGAATGAAGAAGGAAGTGGCAAATTTCGTAGCGAGATGTCTTACCTGCCAAAAGGTTAAGGCAGTGCGACATAAACCCTTAGGACTGATGCAACCACTAGAGATTCCAAGTTGGAAGTGGGATAGCATCTCAATGGACTTTGTCTCGGGATTACCCCGATCACCTCAAGGCATGAATAAGATTTGGGTGATTGTGGATAGGCTAACGAAGACAGCCATATTTATCCCAATGAAAGACACGTGGACTATGGACCAATTGGCCCGAGCCTACATTGATAATGTGGTACGACGACATGGAGTACCACATGATATCATTTCCGATAGAGACAGTAGATTTGTCTCTCATTTCTGGACGGAGTTACAAAAAGCTCTCGGTACTCAAATCAAAATGAGCACCGCATTCCACCCGATGACGGATGGACAAACCGAAAGGACAATCCAAACACTAGAAGACATGCTGAGAGCATGCGTGTTGGAGTTCAAAGGAAATTGGGAATCTCATTTACCCTTGATTGAGTTTTCCTATAATAATAGTTACCATGCGAGTATCGGCATGGCACCTTTCGAGGCATTGTATGGACGAAAGTGTCGAAGCCCTTTGAGCTGGGAAGAAAACGATAAGTCCGTGGTAGTGGGACCACAACTTATCGAAGACATGGCTCAACAAATCAAAGTGATCCAAGGGAAGATGAAAGCCGCACAAGACCGTCAAAAGAGTTATGCCGACGTGAGACGACGAGACCTAGAATTTCAAGTGGGAGATAGGGTCATGCTAAAGATATCACCCATGAAGGGGGTGATGCGCTTTGGCAAACGAGGGAAGTTAAGTCCTCGATACATAGGACCTTACGAAATTCTAGAACGAGTCGGAACTCTAGCCTACCGATTGGCTTTACCGCCACAATTAGATAGAGTTCATAATGTCTTCCATGTCTCGCAACTAAAGAAGTATGTGCCGGACCCGACACATGTACTTCAACCGGAGATAATTGAGCTCGATGAAGATTTGACTTACGAAGAAGTCCCAGTGCGTATTCTCGATACTAAGGAACGAGTAACGAGGAACAAAACCATCAAAATGATCAAGGTTCTTTGGTCAAACCACGAAAGTGAGACGGCAACTTGGGAAGTAGAATCCGATATGAGGGAACGATACCCGACATTGTTCCAAACCGATACCGACACAGTTATGGGGACATAACTGCAATCTTAAGGGGGAGAGGATGTCATACCCCCTAATTTTTCGTGCAATTTTGTAAACTTTTGAACTACGTTATGGCTTGATCCCTTTACCGGGTACGTAGGCAGCTTAGAAGTTTTAATTCTAAGTTCAGTCACAACATAATAAAACAAACACAAGACCTTAGCACGAGACGAGAAAAGCCGAAACACAACTTCGAGGACGAAGTTGATTCTTAAGGAGGGTAGACTGTAATACCCGAGAATTTTCCAACATAAAATAAAACAATAATTAAATAAATAAATAATAAATAAAATAAATACTATAAATAAATAAACAAAACCAGCAAATAAATAAATAAATAAAGATAAGGAAATGAGAAATGAGATTTTACTTAAAAAGGAATTAAAGGAATTTAATTAAACAAAAGGATGGATAAATGGTACACCAAAACCCGACACTAATGAACTCGAGTATTCGAGTCCAAAACATCCAATTAGAATGAGAATAAAATTAGAGAGAAAGTAGGAACCCGAATATACCCCGGAAATCGGAATTCGGGAGCATAGAGGGATAGAAACCCGAAAGAGAGGCGGAAAAGCACGACGGATCGCACGACCCGCCCGGACCGAAGTCCTGGCGAAGTCGGCGCGGTGGCCGCGCGGTGAAGTGGCATTAGCGCGCCACGACCGCGCCACCCCACAGATTCGGTCGTTGCGTGAATCTCTCGCCCGAACGCGGATTTTTCGACTTTCGGTTGAACATCTCTCGACTCCAGACTTCTAGGTCGGTTGTGGACGCCCTAGGAATTAAGAATTCTATAAATAAGCCCTTGGGAGCCCCGAACAAGTTTACAAAACCCTACAACATTCTATACGTTCGAAACCCTAAATCCGGAGTCGTCGGAGGCACGAAACCAAGACGAACGCTGTTGGACGAGTTTCTCTACAGATCTCCATAGTCGTGATCGTAGAACCCGACGAACGGAGAGGAGAAACGGTGATCTGGAAGCCACGCCTCCGAATTGGACATTCCCGACTTAGACCTAGCTACAGTAAAAATTTGAGAATTTATGGAGTTGATTTGATATGTGAAAACCCATTGAAACCGAACTGTTTGATTCTAGATCTTGAAATCTTGGACAGAACTTAGGAATGATCTTGATCTCGTTTTTGACATAGGATCTAGGCTGTTTTAGATCTTTGGCCAAACATGAAAGTTGCAGATAAATGTCTTAAGAAGATCCCTGTCAAATTTCATTAAGTTTGGAGTTGAATTGATATGTTAGAATTTGAAATCTTTAAACTGTGACATGTTAAACTCGGACAGATTTCTTCTTATGCGAAAATTAGCGATTTTGACCTACTTAGGTATCTCGGATTGAAAAAGTTAAAACACGAAAGTTGTAGATCTTGATGTTTCCGATTCACTTCGTGCCGTAATGGACGATGGTGACCCCGCGCGCTATACTTGAAATGTGATATTGCCAAAACGGCGAAATATAGAGCCTACACTCTCGTGAATATCCGTATGGGTTTCCTGAGGCTCCGGAGTGGTACTGGGTATGGCTGATACGGCTGCGGCCGCCGGGCTACCGGCTAAACTTGTTGACATCGCGATTTTTATCGTGAAACTTTGAAATACCAAATCAGGAATGTAATGGGGATTCTAAATTAAATTAAACTAGATTAAATGATATTGTTGTCAAATTAAATTATTTAAATGCTTTATTTCACTTATGGCTATTATTTTGAACCATGTGGTATGTGTTGTTAAATGGAGCCTGAGATATATTATGCTATTGGATATGGATTAGATGAAACTAAATATTATGTTATTATCATGCTTTTGTTAAATTATTAAACTTATGGCTTTTAAACCTGATAATGGCCAAAAATGACCATTATTTTCAATCCATTTCCGTGTCTTAAACGGGCATTTGATCGCATTCCGGTCTTACATTAAGTAAGAAAGCAGTCGAATTGGACTAATTTATGCATAATTGTAAAAATAATAAGCTGGTATGAAAAAGACATAAATATGTAATTTTATTACATATTTATGTTAGAAAAATCCAAAAACATGAGAAAAAGAAAAGGAAACAAAAAGATGGGAAAAAGATTGAAAAGCCCACAAAAAGAATATTTTCGGCCCATCTGGCCCAATCCAGCAGGCCCAGGAAGACCTTTGTCGCGGAAGCCCCTTGGCGCGATGCAGTGTTCCGCGACAAAGGCATGTTCCGCGACCAAGTGGCCCAAATGAAGAGAAGACCAGCCAAGCCCCTTGGCGCGATGACCTTTGTCGCGATGGCATGCTCCGCGACAAAGGCATGTTCCGCGACCAAGATGCACAAATAGAGACACAAGACCCAGTCGAGAAGCCTTGCCACATGCAGTGTGTTCCGCGACCAACTTGATGCTCCGAGACAAAGCTGTGATGTGTGTGATGTCTTAAGACACAATGGGCTAGAATCAAGGCCCATGGGCTTAGGGTTACACTTCTATAAATATGAGGTGTCTCCCATGAGCTAAGGGTTGGTTGGCCAGTAGAGAGATTGAAATTGTTGTAGAGCTCTTGCAGGCAAGCTTAGGAGTTCTTCCTTAGGTAGAGTAGTTTAGGTTTATTTTCATGTATTATTTAATTTTTGCTCTTAGTTTAGCTTAGTTTAGTGTTTTACTGTTCACAGTTGCTTAGATAGCCATTTTTATACCATGTTTTGGTTTCTAAACTCTTGTTTTAGGGTTTGTAATACCCAAATCATGGGTATTAACAATACCTCTTCAATAATATGGGAAAACATTCATCATTTGTGTCCCAAATCATGAAATGGGTCTCACACCCCATGGATTTATGCTTTCTTTTTCATTTTGGGGTCATTTGACCCCCATTTTGTTATTTTTATATTTACTGTTGGCATATTATGGATAATGTTGTGTGGATGTGTGATCAAACCCTAGATTAGGACTCCTGCTTTATTTTAATATTCTGCCCATCCTTGTTATTTTTGTTTAAGCATGTTCTTCTCTATTTTGAATGTTTCTTGCTTATTTTTAGCTTAGAATAGCTTTTTGATCTGAAATAGGGTGAGATCACGCTGTTTGCATGCCACTGTTCATTTCTGCTTTTTCTGACTTCTGTCCTGAACCACCTTGGGCGCCAACCGCCTTCTGGCGCGGAACCACGTTCCGCGACAAAATGGCTGTTACGCGACCAAGGTGTTTCAAGACACTTGTCTCCATAATTTAAAACCCTTTGTCGCGGAATACCTTGTCGCGGAGCCACGTTCCGCGACAAAACTGTCCATGCATAGCGACAAAGGAGCCAAACTCTTGCATTTTGTCTTCATGGCTTTTTGTCGCGGAATCATCTTGTCGCGGAGCCACGTTCCGCGACAAAATCCCATTCTGAGACAGAAAAATTATGACATGCTCCTTGATCTTTGAACACCTTGTCGCGGAACACCTTGTCGCGGAACCACGTTCCGCGACAAAATTTCCATGCATAGCGACAAAGGTTCAAATGCTTTAGAATTTTATGAAAACACTTTGTCGCGATGTCACCCTTGTCGCGGAACCACGTTCCGCGACAAAATCTCGCATAGCGACAAAGAGGCGTTATGCTGCCAAAAATTCTAAAAACTTGTCGGGATGTCCATGTCGCGGATCTCGGTCCGCGACAAAATTTATGCAATCGCGACGAGGGTTCCTCTCCCTCTATTTAATCTCAAACAAACTTCATTCTCTCCCTATTTTATATTGCAACACTCTCATCATAGCCCCACGGGTTAGGATGTAACATTCTGGAATTGCAATATAGGGTGTTATGCTGCCCAAATTTTGATTCTCCATTTGCATCACTTAACTGATTGAACCCTTGACTCATTAATGATTAAAGATTGAGATTAGCAATAATCAAACGTCCATAATCATGATGACTAAAGGACCTTTGTTCAATTGCCATTAAAACATTCTTGTATAAACAAAATCTCGATGGCTTAAACAGATAATCTGGACTGTGATTAATTATGGTAGGAAGGATTATTTAAGACCATCAATTGTGGACCCAATCCACAACCTTGCATGAGAAACCAATGTCTCTCATACAAGGGATCTTCTTTTATTTATTATTTATTTTGTCTTTGTGTGTTGTGTGGAACCATTAGTAAAGAATACATCAGACTAATGTTGGCGGGTATTCCCTCATGGATAACTAGCTCGTATTCTGGGTATTAGTTACTAATTGTTATTTTGCATGGTCTGGATGGCTGTCAGTGGAAGCCTTGGCGGTTCGCCCATCCGGGGTTATAATAGCTGCTCGGCTGACTCCCATCCAGATACAGTTTTATTTTTATTATCTTAATTTCCAAACCTGAATCCCAATCCGTACTGGGAGTCAGTTGGCATCAGTCAATGCCAACTGATGATCATTATAGAAGGGAAGCATGTAGGTTTTTATCCGAATTCACAGACAGTGGAGGCCCAACTGGTGTTGACACCACCATTATAGGGTCTAAGCAGTCTAAATTCGCTCCATCCGAGTGATTGGGAAATTGGACAGTAGATGTTTACAGTCCACCTGATTATTCTGCCATTACTTTGGTCCCTTGACCACTTCATTCTGTGTTTCACCTTCTGTTTAGACCCGCATTTATATTTTGGGTCAATTAATTTTACACTTCCATATATCTTTATGCATGATAATATTATATACTATTGTGGTCTGTACTTATTTTGGGATCATTCCCTTGGACAATAGAAGTCTAGATCTTAAACAGATATTGCTTTATAAATTTCCAACAAAAACCTCTTATAAAATCCGGATCTGAGTAAGGGATAAATTCTTCAGTTATGACTAATTCATATTCTGTCAAGGGTTGTATTTTGGGAAATTAAGAAGCAGATTCAGCGATTAGGTCTCGCCTAGACTGAAAGGGTCTGTGTTTTAACTGAGAGTCTAGTACCTGACAGGGAATGATCTTCAAATCCATTATTTTCCAAAATTGCTGGTTGATGGAAATGTAAGATTAAGTGCTACACCGAGATGGGGTCCACTTGGATTCAAATACAGTGTAGTAAATAATCTTAGAGGAACATCATCCAGGCCTTGGTTATTTTCCAAGATAGGGTTGAGTTTTCTTTCAACTGCTATCCTCTTCTGCCAAAGCCTACTTTTGAGTCCTGAGTGAGTGCATCCGGAACGAACTGATTTATTAGTTCGTTTCATTAGTTTGTATCTCATAATCACCCGGAAGGAAGTGAACACACTAGTGGTTCACTGAGAGCCGGGAATTCTTGATCCATACTCCTTCATTCTGATGGGGAGCTGTCTTTTACTACCAGGGTCAGATTTTCAAAACCTTCGAGTGATAGGTTTTAAATGCTTTCTTTACCGCTTTCTTTTAACCGCTTTCATTAGAGGTCACTCGGTTGTATTGAGAGTTGTGTAACTGCTACTAGGATTGACAGTTAAGGGATAGTTTAGGGCTGAATTCAAATCTTTGGGTGTGACATGGGAGAATGATAGTGGTACTTGGCATTTCAACAAATGATGTGTCGGGTGTTGCTTTTCCACCACAGATGAAGTAACACACCCAGGCCAGGGCAGTTACGAATCTGTGGTATCTTAGAATTTGCGGTCTTAAGAACATGTAAACTCATATTGCAAGTACATGTTTGTTAAAGGGAAAGCCTTATTGGGAGCATGAGAATTAGCTATCTGATAGAATTATCCCAAACAAAGATCTGCGCATGAAAATGGAAGTTTAATATTGCTGTGTCTCACTCTTGTCCAATTTTCATTCTTTTCTTCCTGTCCTTTCTGTCTACATTGTGACTCAACTTCATGGAAGGCACAATGCACCTTTTCCCTGCTTTCGTAGACAATGTTTACTGCATTCCTAGAATAATTCTTACCCGCTTTCTAGAATAGATTTATTTGCTTTGTAGATTAATTTAACTGATTTCAAGATCTAGTTTAAATTCCCGTCAGTAGATATTAATCATCTTTCAAACCTATTGAGCAATACGAATGGAAAATCTAGTAAAACGACGTGGGACCTGCTTCTATCGCACATCCTCCAGTGAACGATCCGGTCTTACTATAAATTACTGCAATTTTTGACACCGTGCGCTTTCAGGGGCACAGTTTCTTAACTACGAGCAATAAAAACATGACTACGTATAAATATATCCCTAATCACAATACCGCCATCATAAATTGGTTTCATTAAATAAAACCTAAACCAGGATCATGATTTTTTGGAAAATACTCATGTAGTGGGAATCTGTCAAAAAGTTTCATGGCAGGAACTCTTATGGCAAGAATTGATGAGAAGTATCATGGCATATCTGCCGGGGATCCTCAGTGTGACAGGCTGAAGGTCAACCTATCCCGGCTATGCCATGAGATTTGTCAACATTCCATGACAGAGAGGACCACAGCGCCATTTGAAACCAATGCACCATACTTGAGTAATAAAAAGACAGTTAAGCTTAACATATATGTATCCCTAAACCCTTTCCCGTGAATCATAACTCTTTTCTTGTAATAAATCTAACCTGGTATATTTTAGAAAAAGCTCGTGTTAATGAAACTTGTCAAAAGTTCCATGGCGCCGTTGCCGGGGAGGATGCAGCGCCGTTTTATTTAGAGAATTACATTCCTCATTGCTCCTAGAGTAGCCTATACATATAATCATTAATATTCACCTTCAGAACCACTTCTAACCTGGGGATTGTACAGGTACTGTCATTATTGAAGCCGTTGTTCTATGCAAAGGAGGAAGCAGACGCCAGCCGAGATCCCGTTTAATTCAGAGATAGAAAAGACAGCTCGACGTCTTAGGGCGGAGACTAAACGAAGAAGGGAACGGGAACGACAGGCATTACTTTCGCCAAGCACCAGCAGCGATATTTCCGAAATGGCAAACCCTGACATCCCACCAATCATTCAACCCAATCCCCTACTTCACAACATTGAGGAAGACCCCGAAGATGCTGATCATGATGATTTGGATGATCCCCCTCCCCAGATCATACAAGGAGGTGGGAATCCACCAAACATGGAGCAGCAGCACTTCGAGGCACCCCCTCCCAACCCGAACCAAAACCCACCAAACAACCAAAACCAACCAAATCAGCAAAATTTCCCAAACCAACAGAATCAGCAATACCATAACCCCCATCAGAATCCCCCGAATCCGAATGATTTCAATGATCCGAGGAACTATTTCATGCCTCAGAACTACTACCCACAGCAGTACCAAGGCGGGCCTGAGAACAATCATCAAGCAGCAGCTGCTGCTGATTACATGCAGCCGATTTTAGAGCCATATCTGAACATTCCTGGCCAGGAATTTCGAACTGAAACCGGCCCTAATCAATCTATTCCAGAGCAACCAGTTTGCCGGAGCAAGTCATGGAGATCCCCATGATCACCTGCAAACCTTCCTAGAATTGTGTGACACGATCAAGAATCGTGATGTACCCGCAAACACTATTCGACTAAGGCTATTCCCCTTCTCTCTGACAAGCGGAGCACGAACATGGTACAAGTCACTGCCCGTAAATCAGAAGTCTACATGGGAAGATGTGATCAGAAACTTCCTAGCAAAATACTTCCCGGAGTCCAAGGTGGATGAATGCCGCTCCAAAATTGCGGAATTCAAGATGAAACCAGACGAGTCCTTGTATGATGCAAAGGAAAGATTCTTCAACCTGCTCAGGAAGTGTCCTCAACATGGCTTCCATGACTGGGAGAGACTGAGAAAGTTCTACAGTGGTCTGACCCCAGCATGGAAATCCATGCTTGATGCTGCCGGTGGTCAACATTTGCTCTACATACCTATGGACCAAGCCTGGGCAAAGATTGAAGCCATGAGTGTCAACCGTTCTGTCCTGACTGATGATGGTAATCTCACTCCCCCTCGTAGTTTATGTGCTGTAGGTACAGTAGAGAAGTCAGACATTGAAAAACTTCAAGAGCAAGTGGCAGCGTTGTCTGTAAATCAAGGAGTTGGAAGTTCTGCGCAGGGACAACAAACTGATGTGATCTGTGGACTGTGTCAAGGTGCTCATGCAACTGACACATGCGAGCAAGTCACAGCTGAGAGCTGTAACTATGCAGGAGCTTTTCCAAATAGACACCCGAATTTGTCTTATTCAAACAACAACGCCTTAAACTCACATCTCTTGAACAAGCCACAGCAACAACAGTTCAACCCTCAGCAGAACCAAGGATTCAATCAGAACAGGGGCCAACATTTTCAGAATCCAGGTTTCCAACCTCAGATCCAGCAGAGGCCACCTCAGAATTTCCAGAACTTTCAGCCCAATCAGAGTTTCCAGCCTCAGTTTGTCCCAAACCAAGGCCAGTGGAATCAGAATCAGCATCAAAATCAGAATCAGAATCAAAAGCCTCCTTCAAGGCTTGAGAATCTGATGACTGATTTCATCACTAGTCAGAAAGAGATCAACAATCAACTGCAGGCCTCCATCAGAAATGTGGAGACCCAAGTTACACAGTTGGCTAACGAGATGCAGAAAAGGGACAAAGGAACATTGCCTAGTACTGCGGAAAAGAACCCGCAATGCAAGGCAATAACCTTGAAATCTGGAAGAGTACTAGCTGGACCAAAGGGAGCAGATACTGGAGCGGAATTTGAAGAAGATGATATTGTTGACAATGCTGGTAAGGAAGCTGATAATGGGAACGAAGCGGAAAAAGAGACAGCCGAATTGCAGACTGAAGCTGCGCCTGAAACGGCTGAAACAGATAAGGGTACAGGTGAAGGTACAACTTCCTTCCCTTCACCACCAAAAATTGCTAATAACAAGTACATGCCCAGGATTCCTTATCCTGCGCGGCTTAAAAATAAAGAACATGATCTTAAATTCAAGAAATTTCTGCAACGATTAAAGTCTGTAGAGATAACCATTCCTCTCACAGAAATGATTTCCGAAATGCCCATCTATGCTAAGTTCTTGAAAGAATTGATTTCAGGAAAAAGGCAGGTTGAGCAGGAAGAGGTAATTATTCTCAACAGCACATGCAGTGCCATCGTTCAGAGGAGAATGCCTGAAAAGAAAGAGGACCCCGGATGTTGCACACTTCCAGTACAATTCGGAAAGGCCAAAGTGAGTATGGGGCTTTGTGATTTAGGATCAAGCATCAATGTGATGCCACTAGCTATGGCTGTTCGCCTTAAGCTTGGAGAAATTCAACCGGTCAAGATGAGACTGCAACTTGCAGACAGATCGA
Organism: Hygrophila difformis; assembly: GCA_030278955.1. Lineage (NCBI taxonomy): Eukaryota > Viridiplantae > Streptophyta > Magnoliopsida > Lamiales > Acanthaceae > Hygrophila > Hygrophila difformis. Next base: position 39,474,848 of record JAOANR010000003.1, on the reverse strand, counting down.
TCACTCAGCCCGTAGGAATCCTCAAGGATGTTGTGGTCAAAACCGGGCAGGTTCTTTTCCCGGTCGACTTCATCGTCCTCGACATTGAAGAGGATTCTGAAATGCCGCTTATCCTTGGACGCCCATTTCTAGCCACTGGTGGTGCACTGATTGACGCTAAATCCGGAAAAGTCACCTTAAGGGTCGATGGCGAGGAGATCATTTTTGATATGGAGAAATTGCAGAAATTTCCGAATGACAGTTCTTGTTTCTCATTTGAAAATGTAATAGTTAGGGAAGAGCCAGACTCTGAACTTGATTGTGAAATGATGCTGGATGCACTATCAAAGCAGGTACTGAAGCCTGCTGGCGTGGAGCACAAAGGATGCAAAGCCGTTCACTTTGCCGATCCCGAAACAGGGGATTTGGAGGAATTTGACGGCATCGACTTCCATGATGACGCCAACCAAGAGGAGGAAGAGGATCCTGTACTGATGCAGGATCCCGAAGGTAAATCTGTTCTTCCACTACCCAATTCTCGCAAACTACTCCCTTCCGTTGAATGTCCACCAGAGCTTGAACTTAAAACACTACCCGATCATCTCAAGTACGCGTTTCTTGCAGAACATAAAAAGTTACCTGTGATTGTTTCGGCTAAGCTCTCCCAAGAGCAAGAAAACGCTCTGGTGGACGTTCTTAAGAAACATGTACATGCAATAGGTTGGACCATTTCTGATATAAAAGGAATAAGCCCTTCTATTTGCATGCACAGGATTCTAATGGAAGAAGAGTCTAAACCCTCCCGTCAACCTCAGAGGCGATTGAACCCCCTTATGCAGGAAGTGGTAAGGAAAGAAGTTATCAAGCTCTTAGATGCTGGTATAATCTATCCTATCTCTGACAGCAAATGGGTTAGCCCGGTGCAGGTCGTACCCAAACGAGGAGGGATGTGCATAACCAAGAATGAGCAAGGAGAAGAGGTTGCAACCAGACCAGTGACCGGATGGAGAGTTTGTATCGATTACCGGAAGCTGAATGAGGCCACACGCAAGGACCATTTTCCATTGCCATTCATTGATCAGATGCTTGAGAGGTTGGCAGGGAGAGAGTTTTATTGCTTTTTGGATGGTTATTCTGGTTATAATCAGATTGTTATTTCTAGTGAAGACCATGATAAAACCACTTTTACTTGCCCGTACGGCACTTTTGCCTATCGACGGATGCCTTTTGGTTTGTGCAATGCACCTGCTACTTTTCAAAGATGCATGATGTCTATTTTCTCTGAATTTATCGAAAAATGCATTGAGGTCTTCATGGATGACTTCTCTGTGTATGGAGATACGTTCGAAGATTGTTTGACCAATCTTGCTAAGATTTTAAAGAGGTGTGAGGACACTAACTTGGTTTTAAACTGGGAAAAGTGCCATTTTATGGTCACGGAGGGCATAGTGTTAGGTCATCGCATTTCTCGTGCAGGCATTGAAGTTGATCCAGCCAAAGTTTCCAGCATTTCCAATCTCCCTCTTCCTAACTCGATCAAATCAGTTAGGAGCTTCTTAGGGCATGCCGGTTTTTACCGGCGATTCATAAGGATTTCTCTAAAATTGCCAAGCCGCTCACTAATCTGCTTTGTAAAGAAAATCCTTTCTTAATAAATGAAGCGTGTGTCCAAGCCTTTGACACGCTCAAGAAGATGTTGGTTTCTGCACCGATAGTGCAACCACCCGATTGGTCACTGCCTTTCGAGGTAATGTGCGATGCTAGTGGTCTCGCCGTGGGCGCAGTTCTTGGACAACATAAGGATGGGAGACACTGCGTAATTCATTACGCAAGTCATGCCCTGAATGAAGCCCAAATTAACTACACCACAACGGAGAAAGAGATGTATGCTGTAGTCTTCGCGTTTGACAAGTTCAGACAGTACCTGATAGGTACAAAGACCATAGTATACACTGATCATACAGCATTGAGATACTTGTTTAGCAAACAAGATGCAAAACCTCGATTAATCAGGTGGGTACTTCTGTTGCAAGAATTCGACATCATAATAAAAGATAGGCGAGGTCGAGATAATGGTGCTGCTGACCACTTATCTCGATTAGATAATGATAAAAAGGAAAAAGCCGTCAATGAAGATTTCCCGGACGAACAGTTGTTCGCGTTGCATCTGCATAATCAAGCTTGTCCATGGTTTTCCGACATCGCTAACTTCTTGGCATGCGGAGTAACCCCACAGTTTTCGAACTATCATCAGAGGAATAAGTTCAAACGAGATGTATTAAGTTACTTCTGGGAAGAACCTTATCTCTTCAAACACTGCCCTGATTTAATAATCAGGCGATGTGTGACCAAGCATGAAGCTTATCAAATTGTCAGAAAATGCCATGAATCAGAATATGGAGGTCACCATGGTCCCGCTCGAACGGCCCACAAGGTCCTCGAATGTGGATTTTATTGGCCTCACATCTATGAGGATTGCAGGACATTTGTTAAGGGCTGTGACAGATGCCAAAGATTAGGAAACATCTCCAAGAGGGATGAGATGCCTCAAAAGGGGATTCTCACACTTGAGATCTTTGATGTATGGGGCATTGACTTCATGGGACCGTTTCCACCATCTAGTGGAAACTACTATATCTTGGTAGCTGTCGATTACGTATCCAAATGGGTCGAGGCTGTCGCATTACCGACCAATGATGGTAGCCAAGTCATCAAGTTCATCAAGAACAACATTTTCAGTCGATTTGGCGTACCTAGGGTGGTGATATCTGATGGAGGAACACACTTTATTAATAAAGGTTTTGAAACTTTAATAAGTAAAAATGGGATCCTCCATAAGATAGGCACGCCTTACCATCCTCAGACTAGTGGTCAAGTCGAAGTATCCAATCGCGAAATCAAACACATACTCGAAGCCACTGTCGGATAACCCGTAAGGATTGGGCACGTAAGCTCAATGATGCTCTATGGGCATACCGCACAGCATATAAGACTCCCATCGGGATGTCTCCATATAGGCTGGTCTTCGGAAAAGCCTGTCATTTGCCCGTAGAGCTAGAGCATAAAGCTTACTGGGCTGTTAAAACGCTTAACTTCGATCCGAAAGTTGCTCAGAGCAAACGTAAGTTGGACCTCAATGAAATTGAGGAAATACGAGCGCAAGCTTATGAAAGCTCTCGAATTTACAAGGAGCGGACCCAGAAGTTGCACGATCGCCGGATCAAACCTAAGTATTTTTATGTTGGTCAACATGTGTTATTGTTCAATACTAGGTTGAAGCTGTTCCCCGGAAAGCTCAAATCTAGATGGGAAGGACCACATGAAGTACTAGAGGTGTTCAAAAATGGAGCTGTCAGGATTCGAACTGGCAGGGGCGATATAGTGGTGAATGGACAACGATTAAAAGAGTACATTGGACAGTTCGATCTGGAGAAAGAAAGCCAAGCAGTGGCAGACCCGGCCTACACTCAATAAGAAACAGCATTTAAAAACACAAAAATTTTAGTTTATATATATATATAGTATATATTTACAGTACTTATTTCATGACGAGCAAGTACCCAAAGATCAATTAAACATTTAGAGCACTAAGACTCTAAATGTGAGGATGTTGATATTTGGAGAAAATCTAATGCACTTCATTCATCTATCTTGCAGAAGTTCGGAACCACCAAAAAGAGGAGCAGATAAGAGTAACATGGAAAACCAGGTTCTTGGTTGGATTAGTTCCATAAGTCTAAGAAAACGTTTTCGGGAATTGAAGAAATTCAATACCCGAAACAAAATTCACAGATAAATGGAACTAACCCAACCTAATTTTATGCAAGTGGATTGTTTAATTTTCAGCCCAGCATTTTGAATTTACTTGGACTGAATTTATTCAGCCCAAATCAAATAAAATGGACTCAGGCCCACATCACACTCGGGCCCAGTCCAAGAAAATTTGAAAATTCAAAAAAAAAAATTCATTGTCGCGGAAGGTCCTTTGTCGCGATGTCATACATCGCGACCAGGCCCTGTTCCGCGACAAACTCCCTTTTCCTTCTTAACCCTTCTCCGGTGATTGTCGCGATGCACCTTGTCGCGGAGCATGACTCCGCGACCAAGCCCTGCTCCGCGACATGATCTGCGTTGACCTTGTCTCCATACTGAGCTTTGTCGCGGTAGCCTTGTCGCGGAGCATGACTCCGCGACCAACCCTCAACTCCGCGACCTCTCTGATGTCGCTATACCTTGTCGCGGAACCTGGTTCCGCGACAAAGTCTCGGATTCCGCGACAAAAGTTCAAGTATTTATACCCCCCCCACCCCCTCCAGTTTCTTTTCACTTTCTCTTGTCATTTCAACTTCCCCCAACTTCTTCATCTTCTTTTCCCCCATTTTTCTCTCATCCGAACGAACACCACGTCTTCTTCGCACTCTTGCACTCCATTTCCAAAGGGAAACTATGGACCGATTTCATGGACTCCTCCCAAACCTTGGACCCGTGCCTAGACCCGAGCCAAGGAGGAGAGGGTAAACCCTGTTTTCGCCATGTTCATAGCACCCATTCGGACCCTTTATTTTGTTTTTTTATTTTGTTGTGTTCTTGGTGTGGTGTGGTGTATATGTGCATTTAACTTTAGATTTTTTGGAAGTTTTCAAAGTGCTCTCGGTTATGAGCATCATTTTGAAACGCCTGAAACCCCATTTTGAAACTGGTAATGGATAAGATTTTTGAAGTTTTAAAACTAGAAAGAACAAACTGATGAACATTTGGGTATTGTTTTGAATATCTTGATGTTGTTGGTTTGATTGATCCTGATGTGATGTGCACAGTGTTGAGTTGGTGTAATAAAAGAGGTAAGATCTCTTTGGGCACATTTGTCCCCATGTTAGAAATCTCATGGGAATAAATGTTTGTTTGTTTATGGAAACATAGTACAAACACCCAATAGGAAGCTTCCACTTTTAATAAAAGCAACTTTTAGAAAATGACAAAAAGAGTCATTTTTGTTTAATGTTTGACTTGAGTCTTTTGTTCCCAATGGAACACTAGTGTGAGTAAGATAGCAGTACTTTTGTCACCCAACTGCTATCCTTTTCAAAAATCCAAAATGGGACCACTCACATCCCACCTTTGTTAAATAAAACAAGTCAACCATTTTTAAAATTAAAAACAGTGTTTGCAAATTTTTGGATGCTTTAACTGTCCAAACAGTCCAAGCTATCCAGAAACAGCAGATCCGTTCCGCCACGTCTCCATTGCACATTCCAATATTCGAGCACTCCATTTCCATCTATCCATCTCATTCCACTTCCAACAAGTGTCTCGGACTTGTTTAATAAAACTGAAAACTTTTGGGCCCTATGGCCCATTAAAAAGATTTTAGGCCCAATGGCCAATTTTATTTTATTTTGGGCTCTTTAGCCCATTTAAAACCAAATATTATTTGCATGTGCTTTAAATTAAAATTCAAGTCAGAAATTTAATAAGCTCACATCTAGAGCAAAGCTCTAAATGTGAGGATGTTGGTTTCTGAACTTGAATAATTTCTGAAAATTACATAAAAATTGGATTCATCGCTTCTTATCTTTTCAGGGGTAATCCTCCCATTCCAGCTCCTGCACCAGAAGGAACCAAGTTGCTGGACTTACCGCTTGAACTCCTTGGTGAAATTCTCTCCCGAATAGGAGAGGATGAAATCAAGGATGTGTTTACTGCACAACGTGTATGCAAGAAGCTCAGGGATGCTGGAAACCTTACTATCGTGTACAAGCGATGCGAGGTTAACACCTCCACTGTGAAGAGATGGCAAGTAAGGATCCGTCGGCAGAAGGAGAGATTCCTGCGAATATGCACAGCGGCAGGAAACTTCAATCTTCAGCTCATCCCAGCACTCAGGGCATTTGCAGAGGGGAATGAGGAGCGCGCTTGTGAACTGCTACGCCCGGGACTCGAGGACAACCATAAGACGTCAATCTTCACCCGCGGATTGATGCTTATGAGTAAGACGGAAGAAAGCCAAGTTGAGCAGAGGATCAGAATGATCGACAGGATGGTGACAGATCGATCAGTTTTTCGGTACACTTCCACCAACGTCCTCGCTTGGATAACAGACAACCCAGACAACCCACAACTGTGGGCAGGCCAAGGAGTCAGAGTCTACTGCCCAAGATGGCATGCACCTCTGAGAAACCGCGATTGGTGCCTGCGTTGTGAGCTTTCCAGTTGTGTCCTCTGGCTCCGATACATGCCCTGAAGAAGGAAGGAAGAATCCTAGTTCCACTTTACCTTGCTTTATTTCATTTCCATTCTTAGTAGTAGTAATCTGCAAGGGATTCCTCCTTTAGTGTGTGCAGGTTCGTATTAACTGCACGAGAATCCCTTGCCACGGATGTATTTACTGCTTTCCCTAAATTGGAACTCAACTTTTGAGACCACTGAACAATTCTTTACTGCTTTCCTTTGAAAAGATGTCTGCACAGTCCGAGATGAATAAGTGACTGTCAGGCCAAAAATATGCTGTTGACATACTCAGTATGTCAGCAGTGCCTCTTTACTGCTTTCAATTAAATAACCAGCAAAAATATGCATAAACTTGCTCTAAATTCACAGGTTGAATTTAGGCTTATGATTAAATTTTCAGACTTTCAAATTGGGATAATATAATTGAAGACATGCATGAAATGAATTCCTGAGGTTTTGAGCTATAAAAATTTAATGATGCGATCAGCTTATTGGGTAATAAATCTGCATGTTAGAGATCTCGATTGAAAAAGTTGTTAGAAACTAAGCTTGGATTAAATTGAGAATATTGTATGACATGAATTAACCCAACCTTGTGAGATTTGAGCCATGAGTCACTTTTACTCATTCATTTTCTTTGATGTGTGAATCATTTTGATTAAAGGAAACTAGAACTTGCAATTGGGACCGATCCAAGACCATGCCATATTCCCGAAATCGAGCATATGATCGAGGCACCTAGAAAACCCAAATTTTTGGCCTTCGTTTGAAATCCAAACCCAAAAATATTTCCCTTTAGGATTAACCAATTTGAGCCTATAAGCCTAATTTTTCTTTGAAGCCCTTCATATTATTCCTAGCCTTACAAAAAGACCAAGAAATTCAAACCCAAGTGTGCAAGGATGAATTCTATCAAGGCATTACAATTTTTGATCATCAATGAAAACTATAAATCGGCATTCTATAAACCGATTCAAAAAAAAAAAAAAAAAAGGTTGAATGTCATTCAACACAAATAAATTGCAGATGACATGCAATTAGACAATAGTCTAATGTCATGCAAAAGAAAACCAAAGAAAGAGAAACATTGATGATCATAAATTTTAAATAAAAATGCCAAGTTATGATGGAATTAATTCTTGCCACTTCTTAGCCCAATAATTCCCTTTTTCCCACCTAATGTTACAACCGTACGCCCCGTTATAACCCTCAAATAAGACCTCGTGATCTCGATTTGAAGAAATGAGCCGGTGGCGAATTGGTCTGATTGCAAGCTTATGGGATAATTTAATTAAATGTGATTTTGAGCGTTCATGATTAAACCCCAATTGAGAGTGAGTGAATTTTTCCGATTCTCTTATATGTGAGGCTTCGTCTTATTACACATGTTCATGTCATCCTCTAATTCTCATCCCTAATCTTTGCATTTTTCAAACATGATATTCATGAAAGGTTGATAATAATGTTTGATTTGTAGGCCCGATGTAGTGAGCAAGTATCATTTCATTAAACACTGCAATCAAGGGAATTCAATACTTGTAATTTTTGATTGTCTTATCCCAATCCAAAAAGGATGTGATTTATGAAGCCACGAAAATGAATTGAATATGTAGAGTCCGTGTTCTTACGAACATTGACTCTGACTGCTCGGGGACGATCAGTATTAAATGTGAGGATGTTGATAATGGCCAAAAATGACCATTATTTTCAATCCATTTCCGTGTCTTAAACGGGCATTTGATCGCATTCCGGTCTTACATTAAGTAAGAAAGCAGTCGAATTGGACTAATTTATGCATAATTGTAAAAATAATAAGCTAGTATGAAAAAGACATAAATATGTAATAAAATTACATATTTATGTTAGAAAAATCCAAAAACATGAGAAAAAGAAAAGGAAACAAAAAGATGGGAAAAAGATAGAAAAGCCCACAAAAAGAATATTTTCGGCCCATCTGGCCCAATCCAGCAGGCCCAGGAAGACCTTTGTCGCGGAAGCCCCTTGGCGCGATGCAGTGTTCCGCGACAAAGGCATGTTCCGCGACCAAGTGGCCCAAATGAAGAGAAGACCAGCCAAGCCCCTTGGCGCGATGACCTTTGTCGCGATGGCATGCTCCGCGACAAAGGCATGTTCCGCGACCAAGATGCACAAATAGAGACACAAGACCCAGTCGAGAAGCCTTGCCACATGCAGTGTGTTCCGCGACCAACTTGATGCTCCGAGACAAAGCTGTGATGTGTGTGATGTCTTAAGACACAATGGGCTAGAATCAAGGCCCATGGGCTTAGGGTTACACTTCTATAAATATGAGGTGTCTCCCATGAGCTAAGGGTTGGTTGGCCAGTAGAGAGATTGAAATTGTTGTAGAGCTCTTGCAGGCAAGCTTAGGAGTTCTTCCTTAGGTAGAGTAGTTTAGGTTTATTTTCATGTATTATTTAATTTTTGCTCTTAGTTTAGCTTAGTTTAGTGTTTTACTGTTCACAGTTGCTTAGATAGCCATTTTTATACCATGTTTTGGTTTCTAAACTCTTGTTTTAGGGGTTTGTAATACCCAAATCATGGGTATTAACAATACCTCTTCAATAATATGGGAAAACATTCATCATTTGTGTCCCAAATCATGAAATGGGTCTCACACCCCATGGATTTATGCTTTCTTTTTCATTTTGGGGTCATTTGACCCCCATTTTGTTATTTTTATATTTACTGTTGGCATATTATGGATAATGTTGTGTGGATGTGTGATCAAACCCTAGATTAGGACTCCTGCTTTATTTTAATATTCTGCCCATCCTTGTTATTTTGTTTAAGCATGTTCTTCTCTATTTTGAATGTTTCTTGCTTATTTTTAGCTTAGAATAGCTTTTTGATCTGAAATAGGGTGAGATCACGCTGTTTGCATGCCACTGTTCATTTCTGCTTTTTCTGACTTCTGTCCTGAACCACCTTGGGCGCCAACCGCCTTCTGGCGCGGAACCACGTTCCGCGACAAAAATGGCTGTTACGCGACCAAGGTGTTTCAAGACACTTGTCTCCATAATTTAAAACCCTTTGTCGCGGAATACCTTGTCGCGGAGCCACGTTCCGCGACAAAAATGTCCATGCATAGCGACAAAGGAGCCAAACTCTTGCATTTTGTCTTCATGGATTTTTGTCGCGGAATCATCTTGTCGCGGAGCCACGTTCCGCGACAAAATCCCATTCTGAGACAGAAAAATTATGCCATGCTCCTTGATCTTTGAACTCCTTGTCGCGGAACACCTTGTCGCGGAACCACGTTCCGCGACAAAATTTCCATGCATAGCGACAAAGGTTCAAATGCTTTAGAATTTTATGTAAACACGTTGTCGCGATGTCACCCTTGTCGCGGAACCACGTTCCGCGACAAAATCTCGCATAGCGACAAAGAGGCGTTATGCTGCCAAAAATTCTAAAAACTTGTCGGGATGTCCATGTCGCGGATCTCGGTCCGCGACAAAATTTATGCTATCGCGACGAGGGTTCCTCTCCCTCTATTTAATCTCAAACAAACTTCATTCTCTCCCTATTTTATATTGCAACACTCACATCATAGCCCCACGGGTTAGGATGTAACATTCTGGAATTGCAATATAGGGTGTTATGCTGCCCAAATTTTGATTCTCCATTTGCATCACTTAACTGATTGAACCCTTGACTCATTAATGATTAAAGATTGAGATTAGCAATAATCAAACGTCCATAATCATGATGACTAAAGGACCTTTGTTCAATTGCCATTAAAACATTCTTGTATAAACAAAATCTTGATGGCTTAAACAGATAATCTGGACTGTGATTAATTATGGTAGGAAGGATTATTTAAGGCCATCAATTGTGGACCCAATCCACAACCTTGCATGAGAAACCAATGTCTCTCATACAAGGGATCTTCTTTTATTTATTATTTATTTTGTCTTTGTGTGTTGTGTGGAACCATTAGTAAAGAATACATCAGACTAATGTTGGCGGTATTCCCTCATGGATAACTAGCTCGTATTCTGGTATTAGTTACTAATTGTTATTTTGCATGGTCTGGATGGCTGTCAGTGGAAGCCTTGGCGGTTCGCCCATCCGGGGTTATAATAGCTGCTCGGCTGACTCCCATCCAGATACAGTTTTATTTTTATTATCTTAATTTCCAAACCTGAATCCCAATCCGTACTGGGAGTCAGTTGGCATCAGTCAATGCCAACTGATGATCATTATAGAAGGGAAGCATGTAGGTTTTTATCCGAATTCACAGACAGTGGAGGCCCAACTGGTGTTGACAACCACCATTATAGGGTCTAAGCAGTCTAAATTCGCTCCATCCGAGTGATTGGGAAATTGACAGTAGATGTTTACAGTCCACCTGATTATTCTGCCATTACTTTGGTCCCTTGACCACTTCATTCTGTGTTTCACCTTCTGTTTAGACCCGCATTTATATTTGGGTCAATTAATTTTACACTTCCATATATCTTTATGCATGATAATATTATATACTATTGTGGTCTGTACTTATTTTGGGATCCTTCCCTTGGACAATAGAAGTCTAGATCTTAAACAGATATTGCTTTATAAATTTCCAACAAAAACCTCTTATAAAATCCGGATCTGAGTAAGGGATAAATTCTTCAGTTATGACTAATTCATATTCTGTCAAGGGTTGTATTTTGGGAAATTAAGAAGCAGATTCAGCGATTAGGTCTCGCCTAGACTGAAAAGGGGTCTGTGTTTTAACTGAGAGTCTAGTACCATGACAGGGAATGATCTTCAAATCCATTATTTTCCAAAATTGCTGGTTGATGGAAATGTAAGATTAAGTGCTACACCGAGATGGGGTCCACCTTGGATTCAAATACAGTGTAGTAAATAATCTTAGAGGAACATCATCCAGGCCTTGGTTATTTTCCAAGATAGGGTTGAGTTTTCTTTCAACTGCTATCCTCTCTGCCAAAGCCTACTTTTGAGTCCTGAGTGAGTGCATCCGGAACGAACTGATTTATTAGTTCGTTCATTAGTTTGTATCTCATAATCACCCGGAAGGAAGTGAACACACTAGTGGTTTCACTGAGAGCCGGGAATTCTTGATCCATACTCCTTCATTCTGATGGGGAGCTGTCTTTACTACCAGGGTCAGATTTTCAAAACCTTCGAGTGATAGGTTTTAAAATGCTTTCTTTACCGCTTTCTTTTAACCGCTTTCATTAGAGGTCACGTCGTTGTATTGAGAGTTGTGTAACTGCTACTAGGGATTGACAGTTAAGGGATAGTTTTAGGGCTGAATTCAAATCTTTGGGTGTGACATGGGAGAATGATAGTGGTACTTGGCATTTCAACAAATGATGTGTCGGGTGTTGCTTTTCCACCACAGATGAAGTAACACACCCAGGCCAGGGCAGTTACGAATCTGTGGTATCTTAGAATTTGCGGTCTTAGAGAACATGTAAACTCATATTGCAAGTACCTGTCTGTTAAAGGGAAAGCCTTATTGGGAGCATGAGAATTAGCTATCTGATAGAATTATCCCAAACAAAGATCTGCGCATGAAAATGGAAGTTTAATATTGCTGTGTCTCACTCTTGTCCAATTTTCATTCTTTTCTTCCTGTCCTTTCTGTCTACATTGTGACTCAACTTCACGGAAGGCACAATGCACCTTTTCCCTGCTTTCGTAGACAATGTTTACTGCATTCCTAGAATATTTCTTACCCGCTTTCTAGAATAGATTTATTTGCTTTGTAGATTAATTTAACTGCTTTCAAGATCTAGTTTAAATTCCCGTCAGTAGATATTAATCATCTTTCAAACCTATTGAGCAATACGAATGGAAAATCTAGTAAAACGACGTGGGACCCTGCTTCTATCGCACATCCTCCAGTGAACGATCCGGTCTTACTATAAATTACTGCAATTTTGACACCGTGCGCTTTCGGGGCACAGTTTCTTACCTACGAGCAATAAAAACATGACTTACGTATAAATATATCCCTAATCACAATACCGCCATCATAAATTGGTTTCATTAAATAAAACCTAAACCAGGATCATGATTTTTTTGGAAAATACTCATGTAGTGGGAATCTGTCAAAAAGTTTCATGGGCAGGAACTCTTATGGCAAGAATTGATGAGAAGTATCATGGCATATCTGCCGGGGATCCTCAGTGTGACCAGGCTGAAGGTACAACCTATCCCGGCTATGCCATGAGATTTGTCAACATTCCATGACAGAGAGACCACAGCGCCATTTGAAACCAATGCACCATACTTGAGTAATAAAAAGACAGTTAAGCTTAACATATATGTTTCCCTAAACCCTTTCCCGTGAATCATAACTCTTTTCTTGTAATAAATCTAACCTGGTATATTTTAGAAAAAGCTCGTGTTAATGAAACTTGTCAAAAGTTCCAAAACCCTACAATCATGCATGTGTTAACTTACTCAGCAATTTTGCTGACCAAAACCATTTTTATTCCTTTCTTTACAGAATATGTGGAATGAGCCTGTATGAGCACGAATCATGCATGGGATTTTGGGGATTGTTATTTTGTTTTTAAATTTCGTACTTAGACTATATTATGAACGGGCCTGTTTAACCCGTGTTTTGGCCATGTCGGCCCTTTTTATATTTTCCGCTGCGATACTGTACTAAACTAAATATTTCCGCTGCGCTATGCTATTATTATTTTCGAATTATATTGTATGGGCTATTTTGGAATGCTTTTAATGTTTTAAATACTGCAATACCTAGCCTTGCATCTCTTTAGTAAGCTCGGAGAAACCGTGTCTTACTAGGGAGATGTGGCGGTGACATCCCGACCTGGGTGATCAAAAAACCGGGGTGTTACATTTGGACATCTCAATTTCGGGAGCTTGACGAGTTGGCGAATAAATCCATTGTGTTCGGCCTGCCCAAAATCAAAACGATAGATGGAGTCTGTGAAGAATGCCAACTTGGGAAGCAACACCGAGATGCATTCCCATCAAATTCAAATTGGAAATCGAAGGCACCATTGGAGCTCGTCCACACTGATCTTTGTGGCCCGATCCCAATTCCATCTTTTGGAGGTAATCGATATTTCTTGTTATTTATTGATGACTTTACCAGAAAAGTTTGGGTGTATTTGGTGAAGGAAAAATCCGAAGCATTTTCCTGCTTCAAGGATTTCAAGGCAAGGGCTGAGAATATACTGGAAATCAAATCAAAGTTTTGCGAAGCGGTCGTGGAGGAGAATATTTATCGTCAATTTTTGAGGAATTCTGTCAATTACATGGTATTAGACATGAATTGACGGCCCGATATTCGCCACAACAAAATGGTATCGCGGAGCGGAAAAATAGAACGATTATGGAGATGGTCAGGTGCATGATGAAAAAGAAAAATTTGCCTGCTGAATTTTGGGGAGAAGCTGTTGCTTGTGCGGTCTACTTGATCAACCGATCACCAACAAAGAGTTTGCAAAACTGTACACCAAATGAGGCGTGGCATGGCCAGAAACCAAATGTTGGCCATTTGGAAAATATTTGGTTGTGTGGCTTATGCACATATTTCCAGGAGCTTTGAGGACAAAGTTGGATGATAAATCTAAAAAATGCATATTCATTGGCTATAGTGAGAGGACGAAAGCTTACAAGTTATACAATCCTGAGACAAAAAGGATTGTCATTAGCAGGGATGTACGATTTGATGAAAATGCTTCCTATAATTTTTCCAATCTGTCTGAATTATCAAATTGGCAGGGATATTGATTTTGGAGAAAGTGGAGCTCAACCTGTGCAGCCTGCTCTTGATGGTGGAGAAGAACTACCCCAAAATTCACCAGTGCCAAGAAGAACAAGGAGTTTGAGGGTACTCTATGATGAAACCGAAGAGGGTCATTGGAGAAAACAATGTGTACTTTGCATTTTTTGCTGGAAGTGACCCGGTGGTCATATGAAGAAGCTGTGAAGGATGAAAGATGGGTACATGCCATGGATGATGAAATCAATTCCATTGAAAATAATGGGACATGGGAACTTGCAAATTTGCCTTCACATAAATCTCCAATTGGTGTGAAGTGGGTTTACAAAAACAAAGACTAATCTTGATGGATCTGTAAACAAGTACAAAAGCAAGATTAGTGGCGAAGGGCTACAAACAGAAGGAAGGAGAAGATTTTAATGAGGTTATATGCCCCTGTTTCTAGACTTGACACCATTCGACTTATTATTTCACTTGCAGCTCAAAGTGGATGGAAATTGTTTCAAATGGATTTGAAGTCGGCCTTCTTGAATGGATTCCTTCAAGAAGAAATTTACCTGGAGCAACCGCCTGGATATGTTCGAAAGGGAGAAGAACATAAAGTGTATAAATTAAAAAAGGCACTTTATGGATTAAAGCAATCGCCGCGAGCATGGTATGGAACGAATTAATGAATTCTTCTGAAGACAGGTTTCGAAAGATGCCCTTTTGAGCATACACTGTATATCAAAAGAAACCAGAAAGGAGGATTTATGTTTGTGAGTCTCTATTGGATGATCTAATTTTTACTGGCAATGATATAGAGATGCTGGAGTCCTTCAAAGTTTCTATGATGGAAGAATTTGAGATGACAGATTTGGGAGAGTTACATCATTTCCTTGGGATCAATGTGCAACAATGTAAACCTGGGATATTCATCTCACAAGAAAAATATTCCGCTGAAGTTTTAAAAAGGTTCAATATGGACCAGGCAAATCCAGTTTCAAGTCCTTGCATAACAGGTTTGAAGTTGAGTAAAAATGGAGAAGGAAAATTGGTTGACAAAACCAGGTTTCAGAGCTTAATTGATAATTTGATGTATCTTACTGCCACTCGGCCTGATATCATGTTTGCCGTGAGCTTGGTTAGCAGGTTTATGGCAAATCCATACTCAAATCATTGGGAAGCTGCCAAAAGGGACCTTACGATATGTCAAAGGAACGATGGAGTATGGTATATTTTATGAAACACAAGTTCCTATCAAACTTGTTGGCTATACAGATAGCGATCTTGGAGAAGTGTTGATGATTCACGTAGCACTTCAGGATATGCTTTCAATCTTGGAAGTGGCATTTTCTCATGGAGTTCAAAAAAGCAACCAATTGTTGCATTATCCACAACCGAGGCCGAATATGTTGCGGCGTCTTCTGCAGGTAGCCAACTTGTATGGCTAAGAGGCATTCTTAACAGTTTGGGATTCAAGGAAAATGACCCGACAACATTGTACTGTGACAATGTTTCTGCTATCTCAGTTTCCAAAGATCCAGTTTTACATGGGAGGACAAAACATATCCGTCTTCGGTTCCATTTTCTGAGGGAACTTGTTAGTGAAGGAGATATCAATATTGAATATTGTCGAAGTGAGGAACAGCTAGCCGATATCTTCACAAAACCACTTGGAGGGCATTCTTTCACCAAGAATGTTGCTGCACTGGGAGTCAAGAGCAAGTCCAATTTACGGGAGGCATTGTTGGAGATAAATTGAACTTGGTACAAGTGGATAGATTCACCTAATTCATCTATTCATGAATCACTTGATTAAGTGTATCTAGTTGATGAATCTATTAAATATTAAATTAACTAGGGACGATGAATATATTATATGTTAATGTATTAGGGAGGATGAATCATTTGTATTTCCCTAGTATAAATATGTGGAGTTTGTGGATGTAAAACATCAAGTGGTGAATCAAAGAAGTATTATTTTCTCCTCTCAAATTTTTGCGTTACGAAATATTCCTTCTGTTTTTTTTTTTTTTGAGGAATCAGGACTTTTATTGCCAAAAAGATTGCCATACAAGATTACAGAGTTCCCCCCATCTCCCACCATTATCAAAACCATCTAGACAACATAATAAACCATTTCAGTTACATACAAGCAAGCAGAAATATTCCTTCTGTTTACTAACAGATCAAAGAAATCTGAATCTGCTTTGGTAACAAATGAATTATGATTTTGTGTTATATCATTATTTATGATCAAATGGGAATCTCAGAAAATGGCATAGTAAGTACCATAGTGAATTAGGGGTTTTTGTCTATCCTTGAGCATGAATGTTTACTAGTTTTTTGTGCATCTTCTTCTGCATAACTTTCCATATTATTCACGTAAAACTTAAATTTTTTTCGTGTTTTCATCTCAAATCTACATATAATCTGAAATCCCATATGTTCATATTTTAGACTATTATGTATTCTAGTTCTTGAAAATGTGATGCGTGTTTTGGTACTATCGATTTTTTATGATGTGTGTTTAATGTTAATTATTGCTTAATGAGTTAATGTTGTTAGTTGTTGTGTGTTTCACTGCTGAATGAGTTAATGTTGTTAGTTGTTGTGTGTTTGCATGCTTGTATGACGTTTGTCAAAATGTCTTGATTTAAAATACCATAACCCACGCAATAATTAGATTGACCTACGCTGTATAATTGAGCCGCGACAGTCAATTAATTATGGCATGGGCAGCATACTTAGAGGGTGTTTGTTTTGTGCGTTTTGGGACAGATTATCTATTATTGCGTTTGCAAAAACGCAAAATAATCAGTTAATTCTGTTTGTGTACTAACTTCTAATAATCTATTATTTGCGTTTTGAGGGAATGAAAACGCTATTTTCTTGCAGCTACAATTTGGTGCTGCAAGAAAATTGCGTTTAACTAAAAATAGATTTTACTATATTTGTTGCTTTTTGAGTATAAAAACGCAAATCCAACACTTTTTAATGATTATCAGATTATTGCGATTTGAAACAGCATAAACCCATCGAAACACTTAATTTTCTACAGCACGTTTTGTTACAAGCAATTATCTGATTATCCGTTTTCTAAACGCTGCAGCACTTTTCAAAACGCACATCCAAACACCCTCTTAAATTTTCATTTCTCATGCTAATGCGCATAGCTAAGTGCGACAACTTGAAATTTCCACGCTTATTATAATTATGGCGTGTCAGATCTCTATACTTCATCTACATTCTTATCACTTCACACACATCAACATAAGTAAGTGCTATAACTTCAAATTATAGTGATTTTCTTTATATTATATCCTTATCTTACTAGAGGAAGCAACAACTTTGTGAATTATCACACGCGATAAGTATCGTTATCTCGCATGATATTAAATCCTCATTACTTTAAAGAAATAATTTGGATACACCATATTTAGTATCTCGCGTCCCAACCTTAAGTTATAGCACAAGAGCCAAGTGTGTATCTTCATATTTTAAACATTGGACCAGTTACTGCATATTGATTCAAGCACTTATTTTTGCAAATTTATATCTTAAATCTTTTTGGGTCTTTAATCAGCCTACATTTCTATCTTAGTCGCACTTTAAATCTTGGGATATGCTTTCTAAATTCAAATGGGTTCAGACCCATAATTATTTTATTACATATATTTTTTATACATATAAATATATTATTTTCAGCTCCTTCCAATTAAGCAAAGTGGATTTAAATTCAATTGTTGAACTATGATAAATTTCATTAATAAATCTTTACATATTCTACTCATCATTCACTTCATTAAGTCTGAGTAAGAAATTATATCAATGAAGTTTGTATCATTATATTTGACTTGGGTAATCTTTTTTTGGTGACACAGCCTGAAAAGGCGAGCAAAGAAAAAGAAAAATAAAGGAAGAAAACACAAAGCAAGAACTAATCCTTAATGCCGCTGAAAAACTAAACCCTCAGCATCTCTCCCCAAAGGAACGACGACTTCATCTGGAGTAAACGCCCAAGTAGTATAGAAATCCTCAAGTCCAGCAGCCTGCGAGCCAGAGCGTTCGTCATTTGATTTCCCTCTCTATAAAACATGCGAAAGATCACACCCTGCCTTATCTGTTATCAAACCTCTAATTGACGCAATGATCGGCCACAACATATGTCTCGATGAAACCTCCCCCTTAGTCAATCGAACAACTTCCAATGAATCAACATAACACCTAGAGAAACTCAATCCATGAAGTGCCGCCAACTCCAGCCCAAATTTCAGCGCTAAGAGCTCGACCTCCAGGATCCCCCGACCACGGAACTGCCCTCTGCCATTAAGATACAACCGTCGACATGGAGGAGCCATCCAACATCATCCTCACGTTTCCAGCAAACCGACACCACAGTTGTCACTCGCTGAATCCGACGTCCACTAGCTTCCATAGCTTGACAAATGTGTTGAGCTTTGAATAACAATTGATCCATATATAGTTGATCTGGAACCCCGAAATACTCGGTTATTTCTTTCCACGCACACAACCCACAAGATCGCAAGGAACAAAGAGCCAAAACTCCGATTCATCCACTCCAACCAATGCCTAACATCCTCATCCCCAATATTAGACACTTGACTGACTAGAGAAAAGCCACCGCGACGCCAGACTTCTTCTACCAAAAAACATGCGAAAAGAGCATGCCTCCAATCTTCTACATTTCACTCCACACATAATGCATAATGGCGATGAAGCCAAACCTCTGCTAAATCGCATAATGTTGCATAGCAGCACACCCTGACCCACCGATCTCTCGATTTTTGGTACCATAAAAGTTCCTCCTGCTTCAATAAGGCTTCCAATTCCAATTTTAACTCACCCTCCAAGCACCTCATCCAAGTAGAGTCTACCAAAACAAGACGTTTCTGAAGACCCGATATTCTATTTTTCAGTTTCCTCTTACGACCACGAATGCTACCAAAAGAGTGTCGATTAAATTCCAATGAATTGTCTCGCACCTTATCCAGCAATGATTGGAGATCCTGATCACTGCCACTCCTACAACCCTGAACAACCGCCTTGTAATCTTTATGAAGACCCCAAGCAGCCTCCCCATGGAAAGATCTCGCCCTGGGGGCAACAACTCGGTCACCACAGACTAATTTAAGTGGACAATGATCCGATCCCATTCGAGGAAGATGGATAATCCGAACTTCACCAAACATATTAAACAAATCTAAACATATTAAACATATTAAATCTAAATTAAACAAGTCGTTTGCTGATTCGTCGAAAAGCCATTGCCAAAAGCGAGCATCCGGGACCATGTGATTGCATGGCCACCCCCCCCCCCCCCCCCCCCAAGCGAGCATCCGGGACCATGTGATTGCATGGCCAACAGTCGGAACTCCAATAAGGTGACTCCGCTGTCCTTTCCGCAAGGAAAACACCTCCCTGAACTTTTTTTGCAATATTTAATTCCAATCCCCAATTATAATCCAAGGCCCATTCAATGATCATGTCAAGCTAGCCAATTCAGTCCAATTAATTTTACGGCGTTGGTAATTCGCCGCTACATATATAGCTGTTAACAACCAACTAACCGAACCTTTAGATAACTCCACTGTGATCAACCGAGCCTGAGTGTTTCAGATATCAATATGACAGTCTATAGTCATTGATTGCAAAACCCAAAGCCCTCCCCCATACCTTGAACTTCTTGAATAGCCACCTAAATAAATCCCAAAATACATAATAATTATGAAAAAGCAGATCACCCAATGTCCTTAATACATGCGGACATCGTCACCATCTTCACAATCAGAAGCCTCCTTATCACTCCCATGACCCATCATCATCTTCAGCCTGAAAATCATGTGCCTGGTCTCGCAACAATAAAACCTGATTACCTGCAACTACATCCTTCCCCACATCCGCATGCAACTCCATACCAATGCTATTCGTCTTCAAATTAGTATCCCTAAACTCATCCAAGCGAAGAAGCTAAGAATTATGCCGCACAGACTTAAACTGGGCCTCACCCCTACTAATAGGTTCCAAATGCTTCTCCATAACCTCCCTCGTTAACTGTCCTCATCCCGAAGAACTGATGCCATAGACGCCACAACCAGATCCTTACCCCGACCAACACATCGCAGATTGCCGGCACTTTCTGCCGAAGTTCTATGCCCTAAGCTAGACCCGGCTTCAAATAGAGGTCGCGACTTCCCGCTCCCCTCATTATCACCCATTATCTCATTCCGTTTTCTATTAACTACCCCCACCTGAGCCTGTCCATCGTTGGCACTGGCCTTTACCTCTCCTCCTGCACCTTCACAACACTCTCCATATTCGGACCGCCACCAACAGCCTCCCTCTGAGGCCGGCAATTATTTTTATTCCGCCGACGGACCACCACCATCCATTCACCGTAAGCAGGCTCCATATGAGCATTCAGCCCATCCGGAACACCATCACCAACTATGCCTGCCTCAGCCATGCCGTGATCTCCCCCAGAACCATTCTCTTCCACTCAACCATTAACATTATGTTCATTCTATCCAGAATGATCCCCTTCACCCTCATTAGCAGGTTTGGAAGTTTCTTCCCTACACACTACCTTACAGTCCCTCTCAAAGTGTCCACAATGACCACATGTTGTACAAATCAAGTGCAGACCTTCGTAAGAGACCATAATCCACTTGCCATTAACCATCATCCTCCCTACAATTGGCTTCGTCAAATCAAGTGCAATACAAACCCTTGCAAACCTACCCCTGGCAGTGGTACGCATGCAAGCATCAACTTTGATCACCTCTCCTAACCCCGATGCTACCGCCCATAAAATATCCTCACGAAATCTATGCATAGGAAATCCATTCAATCGAGCCCATACTAGGCTTTTATTAACCTGCGTAGTCACATGATCAAGCTCCCGAGTCCACGGCATGACAGCCAAATAATGATCAAAGATCATCCACGGACCCCTATTGACCACCATCTCTCTATCCGCCATGAGATTAAATCTGATGACGTAGCATCCTTGCCCCACGTTGATGATTTCCATATCGCCTTGTGGCTTCCATAGCCGTCGGAGTCTGTCCTTTAGCGCGAGATATCCCACAGAAGCCCCCAGCAATTCAACGACAAGAGTATCCTTCCACTCTCTACCCGCTTCCTCGTCAATCGCCTGGCCCATCATAAAGCATGGAATCCATGAATTATTACCAATAAACGTCATACGCACCAGCTTCTCCGCCAAAAGATCTCGCCTTTGACAAGAAGAAGATGTCGTCTGACCACCCGCATTGAGAACATCAGCAAAAGAAGCAAGTGTGTAATACCCGAGAATTTTGTAACATAAAATAAATAAAATAAAATAAATAAATAAATAAACAATAAACAAAATAACAAAATATAATAAATGAATAAACATAATACATAGACAAGGAAATGAGAAATGAAATTTAATTTAAGAAGGAATTAAATTTCCAATACCCGTAAAGCCAAAGATAAAATTTATCAAATAAATTGTACAAGTATACTTGACACTAATGGACTCGAGCATTCGAGGCCAATATTAAATCTAGACCCGAGTAAGAATTAAGATAGGAACTAGGAGCCCGAAAATATCCCGGAAATCCGAATCCGAGAACATATAGGGATAGAAGTCCGAAAGAGAGGAGGAAATGCCCGACGGATCGCACGACCCGCCCGGACCGAAGTCCAGGCGTGGGCCGCGCGGTGGCCGCGCGGTCTTTCCACAAACGGCGCGCCGAGACCGCGCCACACGACAGATTCGCTGGTTACGAGATTCACTCGCCCGAATCCGGATTTTCCGACTTCGGTAGAACTCCTTTCGGCTCAAGACTCACCAAGGCCGACCTTGGACGTCCCTAGGTCGTGCCTATTGATACTTTTGACAATTTCCGCACACGAGTATTTATTAAATGAAAAGAGTTATGATTCATGGGAAAGGGGTTTAAGGATATAGTTCACTTTTTATTACTCATGAGTGGAAACTTTGAGTTCAAACGGCGTTATGGACCTCCCCGGCATGAAATCTTTGACAATTTCGTGCCTTGAAGATTCTTGCCATGAAACTTTTGACAAGTTCTCACTACAAGAGCATTTTCAGAAAAGTCATAATCCTGGTGTTCAATTTTATCTAATGAAACCAATTTATGAAGGCGGAGTTGGGATTAGGGATATATTTATAGGTTGTCACGTTTTTATTTTTCGTGTTAAGAAACTGTGGCCCGAAAGCGCACGGTGTCAAACATTGCAGTAATTTATAGTAAGACCGGATCGTTCACTAGAGGATGTGCGATAGAAGCAGGGCCCACGTCGTTTACTAAGATTTTCCACTCGGTTACTCGATTCAAGTTTGTGATTGATTATCAACTACTTGACAGAATTTAAACTAAGTTATGAAAGCAATTAAAACAAAGCAAATAAAATTATTCTAGAAAGTGAATTAAATTAGTCTAAGAAGGCAATAATGATTATTCTAAGAAAGCGGATTTAAAATAAGACAGAAGGGACAGGAAGAAAAGAATAAAGATTGGACAAGATTCGGATGAAACACAGTTAAGCTTCCATTTTGTTACACGGATCTTAATTTGGGATAATCCTTTTAGTTAGCTAACTCTCATGCTTTCTGTACTATGTTCCCTTTAACAGACAGGTACTTACAATAAGAATTTACATGCTCTTAGGACAACAAAATCTACGATACCACAAACTTATAACTCCCCTTGCAATGCCTTGCAAGAGTGTGTTACCCATATGTGGTGGACAAGCAACACCTGACAAATCATTAGTTGAAGTGTCAAGTACTGTTATCATTCTCCCATGTCACACACAAAGATTCTAATTAAGCCCTGAACTATCCCTTAACTCTCAGTCCTAGTAGCAGTTACACAATTCTCAATACAACCGAGCGACCTCTAAAGAAAGCATTTAAAAGAAAGCGATAAGGAAAGCATTTAAAATCCTATCACTCGGAGGTTTTTGAAAGTCTGACCCTGGTAGTGAAAGAAAGCCCCCAGTCAAAATGACTGGGTGTGGAACAAGAATTCTCGGATCTCGGTGAACCGCTCGCAGTGTTCACTTCCTTCCGGGTGGTTATGAGATACAAACTAATGAAACGAACTAATAGATCAGTTCGTTCCAGATGCACTCACTCAAGACTCAAAAATAGGCTTTGGCAGAAGAGGATAGCAGTTGAAAGGAACTCAACCCTACCTTAGAAAATAACCAAGGCCCACATGTTGTTCTTCTAATATTATCTATTACACCTCATCTGAATCCAAGCGAACTCTGAGTCAGTGCAATATTTAATATAAAATTTCCAACATACGGCAATTTTGGAAAGTAACAGATGTTTTGAAAATCATTCCCTAAACAGGTACTAGATTCTCAATTAAAACACAGATCCTTTCAGTCTAGGTGAGACCTAATCGCTGACTCTGCTTCTAATTTCCCAAAATCAACCCCCCAGTCGGATTTGAATTGGCCATAACAGAGGAATTTATCCCTTACTTAGATCCGGATTTCATAAATGAATTTTTGTTGGAAATTTATTATGAACATCTGATTAAAATCAAGACTTCTATGTCCAAGGGAAGGATCCCAAAATAATATCGACCACAATATTTACATAATAATATCATGCATAAATTTATAATGAAGTGTAAAATTAAATAACCCAAAATATAAGGTGGGTTTAGACAGAATATGAAACACAGAGACGAAATAGCCGGAGATGAGAAGAATTTTTGGCTAAAAAGATGACAAAATAATTAGAGTTAATTGGATTGCAGTTATCTGTGGCCAATTTCCTAATCATTAAGGTGAGATGATTTTAGACAGCAGAAGACCTTACACGACAGTGATCGCTATCATCAAAACTTCTACTATCTGTGAAATGAGAGAAAAACCTACATATTTTCTCACTGTAATACTATTCAAACAATGTTGATCGACACAGTTTGATAATATTATAGCTCAAAATTCGGGTTTGAAATTAAGATAAAGAAAAGAAGACTGTATCCGGACAGGAGTCAGCTGAGCAGCTATTATAATCCCGGATGGACGAATCGCCAAGGCTTCCACCGACCACTATCCGGACCATGCAAAATAACAACTAGTAATTGATATTCAGACTACGAGCTAGTTTATCCATGTGGGAATACCCGCCAACATTAGTCTGTTATATCTCATAGCTGTTTTATATAACACGGAAAAGACAAAATAGATAAAATAAATAAAAGAAAATATTTTTGGGTCATCTTGTATGAGAGACATTGGTTTCTCATGCAAGGCTATGGAATTAAGTCCATAATTACTCTTTATGTCTAAATAATCACTCATTCCATAATTAATTAATTAATCACAGTCCGGATTATATACTTAGATCATTCAGAGTTTAATTTTTGTAGAAAATTCTTTTCATGATCAATTGAACAAAGCTCTTTAAATCAAATTAATCATGGGTTGAGATCATTGGATTTCAACCTCAAAATATTAATATAAAGGTTCAATTAATTAATGGGGTGAGACGGAGAATAGAAATTTGGCAAAAAGGTGTCATGCATAATTTCATGGTCGCGGAACAAGGATTGGGTCCGCGACATGAGTTCGGCGACACAAGGTTAGAAAATCCAACAAGGGCATAATTCCTGTTCGCGGAACAGGGATTGTGTCGCGGACCCAGGGGTTTCGCGACAGAGCCCTTCCAGAATGAAATTACAAGCATTTGGGTCCTCAGTCGCTAATCAAGGGTTGTGTCGCGGACCGTGGGTCCGCGACAGGATTGCTTTGCGACCAGGGATTTTAAAAGATTTTTAACACATGTTCTTTGGCACTCATGTCGCTAAACTGCCCTCCTGTCGCTAAACGTGGTTCCGCGACAGGAAGTGGTTAGCGACATGGGTGCATTCAGGACACATGTCAGAAAAGTAAAGTGGAACAGTAGCATGCATTATGCGTGATCTCACCCATTTCAGATTCAAAAGCTAAACTAAGCTGAAAATAACCAAATAAAATTTGAATCTAGCTAGAACATGCCTCATAAAAGGGAAAATAGAACAAGATTTAAAATAAAGCTAACCCTAATCTAGGTTTGATCGCTCATACACATGCAACATCATCCATAAGAAAACCACCAAACAGTGATATAAAATGGAAAATAAAGGTCAAATAACCAAAAGAAAAGGAAAACAGTAGAAGATCCATGGGGTGTGAAACCCATTTCATGATTTTTGGGACACATTTCAAGAATATTCTCCCATTTTATTAGTGGGTTTGCTAATACCCATTATTTGGATATTATGAAACCCTAAACAAAGCTTAAAACAAGAACTAAAAGTTTAAATACTGGCTACTTAACCCTTAAATGCTAGAAGCAACATTAAATGAACTACTAACTAAGTTATACTAGTGCATAAATTAAATAATACAAAAAAGAAACTAAACTAAACTAAACTAAAACTAAGGAGAACCCTAGAACTAATCTCCAACACTTGTCTTCAAGAGTGATTTTTCTAACCCTGAGCTCATGGGGGTCACCTCATATTTATAGAAGTGGAACCCTAGGCCCATGGGCTTAATCTGAGGCCCACTGTGTCTCAAGACATCACACACATCACACTGTGTTGCGGAACTGGAAGTCTGTCGCGGAACATCACTGTATGTGGTAAGGCTTCTCGACTGGGTCTTGGGTCTCTATTGGTGCGTTTGTGTCGCTAATCATGCCTGTGTCGCTAAACCATGGTCCTCGACTCGGGCCTAGCGACGCAGCCTATCTGGACTGGTCTCTTCTTCATGCTACATGCTGTGTCGCTAAACCCTCCTGTGTCGTTAAGCCATGGACCGCGATACAGGAGCTTCCGCGACCGGGTGCTCCAGGACTGGGCTGAATGGCCCAGATGGGCCGAAATTGTTCTTTTTGTGGGCTTTTCTATCTTTTCCCATCTTTTTGTATTCCTTTTTCTTTTCTTTTCTTTTTCTCATGTTTTTGGATTTTTCTAACATAAATGTGTAATAAAATTACATATTTATGCTTTTCTCATACCAGCTCAATATTTTTACAATTATGCATAAATCAGTCCAATTCAACTGCTTTCTTATTTAATATAAGACTGGAATGCGATCAAATGCCCGTTTTAGACACGGAAATGGATTGAAAATAATGGTCATTTCTGGCCATTATCAACATCCTCACATTTAATACTGATCGTCCCCGAGCAGTCAGAGTCAATGTTCTAAAGAACACGGGCTCTGCATATTCAATTCATTTTCGTGGCTTCATAATCACATTCTTTTTAGATTGGGATAAGGCAATCAAAAACTACAAGTGTTAAATTCCTTTGATTGCAGTGTTTAATAAAATGATACTCGCTCACTACATCGGGCCTACAAATCAAACATTGTCATCAATCCTTCATGAATATCATGTTTGAACGATGCAAGGATTAAAAATTTAGAATTAAAGTATGACATGAACCTTTGCAATCAAACAGAGCCTCACGTGTAAGAGAATCGGAAAATTCACTCACTCTCAATTGGGCTAAATCATGAACGCTCGAAATCGAATTTGATTAAATTATCCCATATGCTTGCATTTGGACCAACTCGCCACCGGCTCATTTCCTCAAATCGAGATCATGAGGTCTTATTTAAGGGTTATAACGGGGCATACGGTTGTAACATTTGGTCGGAAAGGGAAATTATTGGGCTAAGAAGTGGTAAGAATTAATCTTATCATAACTTGGCAATTTTTTTATTTAAAATTTATGATCATCACTATTTTTCTTTTTCTTTCTTTTGCTTTTCTTTTGCATGACATTAGACTAAGTCTAATTTGCTTTGTTATTTGCAATTTATTATTCTTTTTTTTTTATCGGCTCATAGCATTACCGATTAATACATTTTTTTTTATGATCACAATTTTAATGCCTTGATAAAATTTATTCTTACACACTTGGGTTTAAAAATTTTGGTCTTTTTGGAAAGTTTGAAATAATATAAAGGGCTTCAAAGAAAAATTAGGCTTAAAGGCTCAAATTGGTTAATCCTAAAGGGAAAATGTTTTAGGTTTGGATTTCAAAAGAAGGCCAAAATTTGGGTTTTTCTAAGTGCCTTGATCATGTGCTCGATTTTTGGAATATGGCATGGTCTTAATCGGTCCCGATCGCAAGTTCCAGTTTCCTTTAATCAAAATGATTCACACATCAAAGGAAAATAAATGAGTAAAAGTGACTCATGGCTCAAATCTCACAAGGTTGGATTGATTCATGTCATACAATATTCCCAAATTTAATCAAAGCTTAATCCCAACACTTTATTCAATCAGAATCTCTAACATGCAGATTTATTACCCAATAAGCTGATCGCATCATTAAATTTTTATAGCTCAAAACCTTAGGAATCCATGTCACGCATGTTCTCAATTATATTATCCCAATTTAAAAGTTTGAAAATTTAATCACAAGCCTAAATTCAACATGTGAATTTAGAGCAGGTTTATGCATACTTTTGCTGGTTTATTTAATTTAAAGCCGTAAAAAGGCACTGGTGACATACGGAGTATGTCAACAACATATTTTGGCCTGACAGTCACTTATTCATCTTGGACTGTCGGACATCTTTTCAAGAATAAAATTGTTTGGACCTCAAAACGAAGTTCCATTTTGGAAAGCAATAAATACATCGAATACAAGAGATTTCCATGCAATCAGATCGACTCATGCACAAATGCTATGAAATTCTCTTATATGATATTTACAATTAAGCTCAAAAATGATGGAATCAGGGGTCGCCATCTCTCTTCTCATCTGATTTCTTGGAGGAGCCAGCTTCATCAGGGATCTTTTTGAGTAAGCCTTGCAGGATCTGATTTTGACTTTGGATCAGTGATTCCACCATCTGCCGATTCTTCTCCTCTTTTTCTAGCATCATCATTCTGAATTCTTCGTCTCTTCTTTCCTTCTCCAACTTCTCCTTTCGTTTCTCTTCCTTTTTCTCTCCTACGCTCTTGGCGTTCTTCTTCGGCCCTCTTTCTCTGTTCCTCATGACTTGTCATAATGACATCTGTCATAAACCTCATTCCTTCGAGCATAGATTGACTCATCTTGCTCATCATCTCGAATGCTTGGGAATCAGCAGGAAATTGAGATACGTTTTGGCTTTGGGACGGTATTTGCGGTTGATCTGAAGGTGGAAGAGGAGATGCCGGAGTAGGAACAGGCGTCTCTGTCTGCTCTTGCTGAGATCTCTCTTGTACTGTAGTGGAAGGTCCCGCATCAGTACGGGCTTGCTTTGTTCCCTTCTTTTCCCTTGACGGTCTGCTTCTCTTTCTTGGTGCTTGACCTCCGGAAATGAATGAAGATTGAGCATCTGAATCACCTCCGCCATGCAGCTGGGGAAAGGAATATCTAATTCGTTCCGCTATAGGCAATCTTGGCACGCTGATGGGGGGGTTCACCACCACTATTTCGTCCCCTGCAAATGCACTTAAGTCGACGTTCTGAGCAATGCAAATTCTTCTAATTAAGTTCGGGTAGCACAAGGCCTGCTTGTCTTCTAACCGTGCTGTCATGACATCGAACACATGTCTACCTACGTTCAGCTTTGCTCCGCTCCACATTCTTGCAAATCCCATCAGAACACTCCCAGACGTGTTGTGCGGGTGCGAATTGGGCCGAATCTTTGACATGTAGAACTCGTAAGTTGGCATGAAGTGCACTCGCAGGAAGTTTGTATCAAACGTGTGTCCCGGGGCAGTGATCCTTGTCATGCTATTCGCCACAGCTGCATATCTTGCATACTCACTTGTCCTGGCCCATTTTATCACGATTTCTTCAGGGGAAACTCACTTCTTGTAACACCCCGAAATTCATCCTCATAAGGTTTCAGAATGTTACCCGCCACACTTGTCAGTCAGGCTCGCCCTTTGGCTAACTTAATTGACAAGTGCTACGGCTAAATATCTTCACATATAAATTTTTGTAATATGGACTTTAAAAATTATTGCCAATTTTATAAAATATAGTCATAAGAAAATTTAAAGTACTTAATACCAAAGCCATTGTTCTTTCTCACGCGGAAGCATAAGGCAATATATAAGACATTAATAATTAAAAGTACGTGGTTCCTTAAAGCAACAATCTTTTTGATGAAAGGTAATCCCATCCCCAAATGCTCATGTCATGAGATGCAGTTCACATGTCAGCTCCAATATCTGTAAAAAGATAACACAACAACTTTTTATCAGTACAATGGTACTGAGTAAGTCAACCCGCTCCACTTTAAGAAGTGGATTTTAAAATAATGGTTGACACTCATTTAAAAATAATTTTCACTTTTTCTTTTAAAAAGGATCACACACATTACCTTTAACAAAATAAATAACTTTCATTCTTACCATTGTAGCAACTATGCACAAGAGGACACCATTTTCCATATATCGTATCATATCATATCATATCATATCGATCATAAGTCATGATCAGCATGCAGCGGACTCATATACAGACACACTCCGGAGCCTCGGGTAACCCATCACGGATACACCCAAGAGTATAGACTCATACATGCAACAACGCCGTTTTGGCACAATTTATCAACAATGTCGTCTTGGCATATTTAGAGGGGGAGGCCCCGCAAGACACATCACTAGTGCATTAGCCCTCTATCAAGTATGGCATCTTACTCAAGTTAATAGTGCACAATGGATTTAAAAGAGTTTTCCACAATTTTCCACATAATATCCTCTTTTAAAGAATTTTCAACAATCTCAAGGGAGTAACCTCATCACAAGGGCATTCAATAATGCCAAATATCATTTCAACATTTAACTCCCATATCAATATCTCATAGATATGAAAATATCATTTCATGGATCTCAAAATCCAACAATTTCTCATTTGGACCAAATATCAAGTCCAATGTCGCAGTTTACGCCAAGTCAGTTTAAAAATTCATATGAAAGGCGATTGCTTTGAAATTTAAACTGTAGATACTCAACACATAGTTGAACAAGTTTCATGTTTTACACTTTTCAAAATAAGGTATGGAAATAGTTCAACAATTGAGTTCTTTTCAGAACATGTATTCTGTCAGAAATTCAATGGTGACTCTATAATTTTCAACAGGTTTTAAAAATAGTAATTTGCGACCAAAAATTCTAAAATTTTACTACAAGGTAGATAACATATAGATAAATATTTTTCATGAATAAACCATTTAGGTTTGAAACACTTAAGACCTTCAAAAATGAGGATTTCAGAAACACTATCATTTCTTAGATTTCAACAAAAAGAGATTTCGACCTTTCGATAAAGCGGATCCCATAACTTTTTCATATGAGTTCTAAAAATTATAAAAGTTTCCAGAAATATACTCAACTCAATAAGGAACAAGTTTTATGAAGGAACCTTTGAGGTATAATGAACCAAAATATTTTAAAAAGATGGATCATTACGTAAACGAAAAACGGACAGATTTTGGTATAATGAGGGAATTCTAATTTTGTACTCTTAAAACATGGATGAGGATCTCCAAACTTAAAGAGAGAGTGTTAACTTACAGAATAGATGTATAAGACCAAGGAGATTCAAAGATAATGGCCGTTATAACACAAGATTCGCACCACAAATTACGGGTTTCGCTGAAATTCGACAAATAGAGGGAAATCAATTTATAGTATAAAAATAAAAGATTTAGATCTCTAAGATACAAGTTTCAAGGATGAAATCTTACTAACCAAGTGTTGAGAAGAATTAGAACTCTTAGAATGATGAAGGTTGCCAAGCCTACAAGACTCCACAATCCTTAAGATATGCTCACTATGTGGGAGAACTTTGAAGAATAAAATGGGTAGTGAATTTGGCTAATGAGATAGAT
The DNA here is from genome assembly GCA_030278955.1 of Hygrophila difformis. Lineage (NCBI taxonomy): Eukaryota > Viridiplantae > Streptophyta > Magnoliopsida > Lamiales > Acanthaceae > Hygrophila > Hygrophila difformis. The sequence continues at coordinate 39,444,019 of JAOANR010000003.1, read as the reverse complement.
GAGATTGGTGTGTTTGAAGGCTAGAAACTCCCTCTATTTATAGGCTAAGATTTGAACAATTGAACATGACACATTGTGAGAGTGATTACAACCTCACCAATCATCCAATTAAGTGTGTCTTGAGCAATAATGGTTAGAGTATTTGTATCCACTCATTTGGTCCTTATAGCCTAACAAAGAGGCTATTAATTTGGGAGGCTATTAATTTTGTCCATCATGTTGTCTATTAACATAATGGTTTGCCTATTATGGAGGCTATTAATCTTGGTGGGTTCAAGAGATAATTGATCACCTTTCTTTGCTAGCCATTCATCCAAGACACTTGTTAATCATGTTGATTTTTCATCTATTTGTTTAGGAAGAAAATTTCTTGCAATTGCTTTTTAACCTTATATTTGTGTAAGTAGTGTATCATGAAAATGATTGAAGTATTAGCTTGTCTAGAAAAATCATTATTCTTGCCATTATTTAGTGGCATGCATTTATACTCAATGAGTTGGATATGATAATAATAATTTATTTATTTATTTCAAGTATTGTATTTATATTAATGTGCTTTCAAAAAGATAATAATAATATACTTGCGATGGTTTTATTTTATTCATAACAATACTCAAACCACAAAGTCTTCATGTCATCATCAAATAAAAATTATAATCTATGAATATATTTTCTTATATATAAGTTAATTCTCATAGATTCACATAAAAAACTCATACTTTTATTTTTATAAAAATTTATTGGTACTATAAAAATATTTCACATACTATCCTCATAAAAATTATTCAAGACCAATGTGTATAATATAAAAAACTTATATATATAATTTAAACAATAGATTTAAAAAAACTATATAATTCTATTACCCTTGATATTGAAATTCATATTTCTTTTGGAAAAGACAAATTTACATATATAGTTTTTTCAAGTGTTGTTTTGTAGAAAAAAAAAACAATATACTAATTCTTTAAGCAAGTGATTAAATATTTAATAAAGTCTCTTTTAGTGAATTACAATTATTTCGGGTAATTTCTATGGTATACAATCCAACCCTCCTTAAGAATCAACTTCGTCCTCGAAGTTTTAATGAAAACTACTATGGCAATCTAATATGCGGAATATAAGATAAAAGTTAATGGAAAGGAAAAAAATAGGAGATTTTTGAACATACCCTATCAAGATTGTGTCGGGTGGTTACATCCTCCTCCCCTTAAGCCTACAGTTATGTCCCCATAACTGTTATTTGGTCGTTTAAAAGAGATTGGGGCAGCGTTGCTTCATTTCATCCTCTAGTTTCCCATGTTGCTTCTTCCGTACCATGATTGGACCAAAGTACTTTAACAATCCGGGTGGTCTTGTTCCTTGTCGTTCTTTCTTTGATATCGAGTATTTGGATTGGATACTCTTCATAAGTTAGATCTTCTTTGAGTTCAATTACTTCCTGTTGAAGTACATGGGTTGGGTCACGCACAT
>JAOANR010000003.1:38583912-38796829 GCA_030278955.1 Hygrophila difformis | reverse complement strand
GTAATAGTCCGAAGACTTCGTCATCAGCCTGAATTCAACATGTGAATTTAGGTGACAGATTTATGCTTGTTTTATCCTGGTTTGTTTAATTGAAAGCAGTAAAAAGAGACACTGTGAATCACGATCAAAATGTCCGTCTCAGACACGGAAATGGATTGGAAATAATGGACAATTTTGGCCATTATCACATACCCCCTAATTTTTCGTGCATTTTTGTAAACTTTTGAACTACGTTATGGCTTGATCCCTTTACCGGGTACGTAGGCAGCTTAGAAGTTTAATTCTAAGTTCAGTCACAACATAATAAAACAAACACAAGACCTTAGCACGAGACGAGAAAAGCCGAAACACAACTTCGAGGACGAAGTTGATTCTTAAGGAGGGTAGACTGTAATACCCGAGAATTTTCCAACATAAAATAAAACAATAATTAAATAAATAAATAATAAATAAAATAAATACTATAATTAAATAAACAAATCCAGCAAATAAAAGAAATAAATAAAGATAAGGAAATGAGAAATGAGATTTTTACTTAAAAAGGAATTAAAGGGATTTAATTCAATAAAAGGATGGATAAATGGTACACCAAAACCCGACACTAATGAACTCGAGTATTCGAGTCCAAAACACCCAATTAGACCCGAGAATAAATTTAGAGAGAAAGTATGAACCCGAATATACCCCGGAAATCGGAATTCGGGAGCATAGAGGGATAGAAACCCGAAAGAGAGGCGGAAAAGCACGACGGATCGCACGACCCGCCCGGACCGAAGTCCAGGCGAAGTCGGCGCGGTGGCCGCGCGGTGAAGTGGCTTTAGCGTGCCACGACCGCGCCACTTCACAGATTCGTTTGTTGCGTGAATCTCTCGCCCGAACGCGGATTTTTCGACTTTCGGTTGAACATCTCTCGACTCCAGACCTTTAGGTCGGTTGTGGACGCCCTAGGGTTTTAGAATTCTATAAATAAGCCCCTTGGGAGCCCCAAACAAGTTTACAAAACCCTACACTCTTCTATACGTTCGAAACCCTAAATTCGGAGTCGACGGAAAGCACCAAACGGAGGCAGCAGCTTTGGACGAAAATCCAAGCATCTCCAAACGTTGTGGTAAGCTCTAGTTCGATAAATCTTTTCACGTTTCAATCCGAAAACGGATTCTAACTTCGGTTCTTTTCTTTCTACACCCCGTATCGAATCTAGATCGTAGAACCCGACGAACGGAGAGGAGAAACGGTGATCTGGAAGCCACGCCTCCGAACTAGACATCCCCGACGTTCATAGACACTGTAAGTTAACCTTACATGGTTTTGGGAGCTTTTAAAACATTCGAAACCTAAAAGATTCAACAAGAACCATAAATCTGTCCACTTTTGTTTTTCTACCGACGCAACAGATTTGGTGAATTTTTCCGACCCTTAAAACGAACTCAAACGGAAAAACTTAAAACACAAAAAACGTTCCTAAGACTTAGACCTAGCTACTGTAAAAATTTGGGAATTTTTGGAGTTGATTTGATATGTGAAAACCCGTTGAAACCGAACTTTTTGATTCTAGATCTCGAAATCTTGGACAGAACTTAGGAATGATCTTGATCACGTTTTTGACATAGGATCTAGGCTGTTTTAGATCTTTGGCCAAACATGAAAGTTGTTGATAAATGTCTTAAGATGATCCCTGTCAAATTTCATTAAATTTGGAGTTGAATTGATATGGTAGAATTTGAAATCTTTAAACTGTGACATGCGAAACTCGGACAGATTTCTTCTTATGCGAAAATTGGCGATTTTGACCTACTTAGGTATCTTGGATTGAAAAAGTTAAAACACGAAAGTTGTAGATCTTGATGTTTCCGAGTCAGATATGAAATTTTGGAATTTGTGGAATTAAATCTGATTTTAGACGAATTTTGGAGTAAACTGTGATTTGCCGAAACGAAATCTTGAAATCTTGTTGAAACATGGAATTAACCTTTAGGGTTGAAACGAATTGAGATATTATCTCTAAATAAATACAATGGAAGGCAGATTTTAAAAACTAAATCCCCTTACAAACTTGATAAATTAAAATTAGGGGTGAGTGCTCTGCAGGGTGCCCCCTAACGATTCACTTCGTGCCGTAATGGACGATGGTGACCCCGCGCGCTAAATTTGAGATATGGATTGCCTAAACGGCGAAACTTAGAGCCTACACTCTCGTGAATATCCGTATGGGTTTCCCGAGGCTCCGGAGTGGTACTGGGTATGGCTGATACGGTTGCGGCCGCCGGGCTACCGGCTAAACTTGTTGACATCGCGATTTTATCGTGAAACTTTGAAATACCAAATCGGGAATGTAATGGGGATTCTAAATTAAATTAAATTAGATTAAATTATGTTGTTGTCTAATTAAATTATTTAAATGCTTTATTTAAATTATGGCTTTTGTGATGAGACCATGTGATATGTGTTATTAAATAAAGCCTGAGATAAATTATGCTATTGGATATGGATTAGATGAAATTAAATATTATGTTATTACCATGCTTTTGTTAAATTATTAAATTAATGGCTTTTAAACCCTACGATCATGCATGTGTTAACTTACTCAGCAATTTTGCTGACCAAAACCGTTTTTATTCCTTTCTTTACAGAATATGTGGAATGAGCATGTGTGAGCACGAATCATGCATGGGATTTTGGGGATTGTTATTTTGCTTTTAAATTTCGTACTTAGACTATATTATGAACGGGCCTGTTTAACCCGTGTTTTGGCCATGTTGGCCCTTTTTATATTTTCCGCTGCGATACTGTACTAAACTAAATATTTCCGCTGCGCTATGCTATTATTATTTTCGAATTATACTGTATGAGCTATTTTGAATGCTTTAAATGTTTTAAATACTGCAATACCTAGCCTTGCATCTCTTTAGTAAGCTCGGAGAAACCGTGTCTTACTAGGGAGATGTGGCGGTGACATCCCGACCTGGGTGACCAAAAACCGGGGTGTTACATTGATCCCCAAGATGATCAATCTTTGATGCCCTCAAAAGATGAACAAAATAAAGATAAACTTTGATAGATGTATGATTGATTGTTTGATCTCTGCCCCCAAATCCAACATATAACCCTAGAAGCTAGAAATGCAAATACAAGGAAATACCAAGGTTGAAAATGGGGTTTAAGCCAAATATAATGATCCTCAATGTTAAATCCAGTAAATACCAACTAAAATTACATGGAAAAAGTGGGGGAAGAAAACGAAATAGGCTAAAAGAAGTAATGGGGGGTCGGATCCTTCTCGGATAGGGTGAAAACCGCAAAAACATGATTCTGGTGTAGGGGGCGCCACTTTGGCGCCTCGGTGACCTTTTAAGCACCACCAAGTGTATGTGGCGCCTGAGCTGAATGTCTTCATTGTTCAGCTTCCATTCTGCAGTAGGGTGGCGCCCTGGATGGCGCTTTGGAGGACTTTTGGGCGCCAGCAAGTGTACGTGGCGCCTGAGCTGAAGGTCTTCAAGTTCAAAAATATGGTTGTGTGTTTTGGGGCGCCGGAATGGTGCATGAGGTCCTCTTGAGGCGCCATTATGCTTGTGTGGTGCCTTATCTGCTTTGTTTTGATGTCGGATTGTCTCCTTTTCGATCTCGGTGTTGGTTGTTGCTTCAATGATGAAATTGGCAACTTTGATACCTCCTAATGCCATGTACCTCATGTAGCCATCATCATCAAGCTTCTTCCACATGGTGGTCACACCATCTCGCCCACCTTCAGAGGTTGGTTGTTCCACCAACCTACACTATAAAGAAATTTCCAAGTTAGTTTCACTCAAATATGCATAGTCTTGACATATGAACTCAAACTTAAAAAATTCCAAGTCAAATATGTCACAAAATTTCACATGTAATGGTTCGTGCATGTTTATCATAACAAATCCCATGAAATTCAAATTTGACATGCTCCCGGGGCCATTTTTCTCCTAAAAATGACCCGAAAAATGGGGAAATTCTAAGATCAAGTTCTTTTCCTCAAAACTTTTGTTCCAAAAGTCTCCAACAATTACTAAGGACTCATCCATGACCTCAAAAGCAAGATATTTCACAGATTTTAGCCATAAAGCATGCAAGGTCCAATTTTCTTAAAAAAATTCTAATTTTTTGAACAAACTTGCACAAAACACAAAGTTGGAAAGCTCTATCTGATTTCTTTTCACCAACACATCATAAAAATTATGTTTATGCTCACAAAAATCAGAAACCATTAGATTCTCAACATTCATCAATTTCGATCTATTTTCCTCAAGCATTTTACTACCGAAATTGTCCCAAAGTGGCTGAAATATGGCAAAAGGCTTTCTTACCTTCAAGTCTTCATTTTTATAAAATCTTACCATCACTTGGGACTTATGTAGGTCATCCAAACCTGAAGTTTCCTCATCTCCAAGCCATTTCTCTTTTAAGAGCAAAAGGTTGTAGTTCGAGTTTTATTGTTCTCCTTTTCCAATTCCTACAACACAAAGTACCAAACTCAACTTTCCAACGAGATCATTAGTAATCTCTATTCACTAAAATCAGAAATCCAAAATTGAATTAAAGAATTCAATGCACTTTGTAACTTACGAGCTCGACTACGTGTAATAGGTCCAATTGGCATCATCGTCGGTTCCTTAGCACTCTTGTCCTTGATCTCTTCTTGGCCTTCTTGCTCCACTTCCTTCATGACCATCTCCTTATCACCTACATCAAATGGAGATAAATCAGCAACATTGAAGGTTGCATGGACACCATACTCACCGGGTAGGTCCAGATGATAGGCATTATCGTTAATTCTCTCCAACACTTGAAATGGGCCATCTCCTCGAGGTTGGAGCTTGGATTTCCTTTGACTTGGGAACCTCACCATGCAAAGGTGCAGCCATACCCAAGCTCCCGGTTGGAACACCACTTGCTTCCTCCCTCGATTCTTTTGCTTCTCATACACCTTGGCCATATTCTCCAATTGAGCTTTGACCTCCAAATGCATCTTCTTCACCTTGTCATCTCGATCCCTGAAATTCATGTTAGAATGCTCATTGCGTGGCAATGGCAACAAGTTAGTGGAGGACTGGGGGTTATAACCATACACAATCTCAAATGAAAACATATTATTAGAACTGTGTATACTACGGTTATATGCAAACTCAATGTGTGGAGTGCAATCCTCCCAAGCATGCAAATTCGTTTTCAATATGGTTCTTAATAAAGTTCCAAGTGTTCTATTCAGAACCTCTGTTTGTCCATCCGTTTGAGGATGACATGAAGTTGAGAACATCAACTTGGTCTCAAATTTAGACCAAAAAGATCTCCAAAAATGGCTAAAGAATTTAGTATCCATGTCAGAAACAATTGTACTAGGAATGCCATGCAAATTCACCACCTCACTAAAGAATAAGTTAGCTACATGCACAGCATCAGTGGTCTTAGTACAAGGTATGAAACATGTCATTTTGCTAAAATGGTCTACAACTGACACACGGATTTGATAACCCAGGCCGGGATGCCACCGCCGCACCTCCCTAGCAACACACGAATTTTCCGAGCTTGCTAAAGAGATACAAGGCTATGGCTATTGAAAAGAGTTTTAAAACAAGTCCGGAATTAAAAAATAATAATAATATAATGTCATCCACACATGATAATAATAATATGTTGCAGCGGAAATTAAAATAAGGCCGACATGGCCAAAAGTCGGGTTAAACAGGCCCGATATGCATGTCTCATAAAAATGATAAAATAATGTTCAAAATGAGTCCCCCCAAATGCACATGCGTATGCATTATCGCCATACTCTGAAAAGAAAAGGGAAAACAACAATTTTTATCAGTATATAAAATACTGAGTAAATCAATCATAACATAGCAATAAATGGGTTTAATTTAATAACTAAGATTATACTATTAATCATGCATATAAAACGTTTTATTTACCAGAATAAAATAAGAATTTAATTCGCATACTTAAAGACACATTTGAATTCATAAATAATAATTTAAGCATGGGCATAAATTTAAAACGTGAATTAAATGCATGAATAATGACATAAATAAATAAATAAAAATCTAAGCCTTTTAATTTTCCCCGTTACACCACCATCTCAACAATATTTAATTTAGCCGGCGATCTGGCGGCCGCAGCCAATTTCGTTATTTTTCAGTTAGCCGGTAGCCCGGCGGCCGCAGCCTATCCGCCATACCCAGTACCACTCCAGAGCTTCGGGAAACCCATACGGATACTCCCAAGAGTGTAAGCCCAAAATACGTTGCCGTTTTGGCACAATTTTCATTCAAGCTTCTCTCGTTCATTATAGGCACGCAGACAAAAAAAAAAAGGCTAGAGGGGCACCCTTCAGAGCACTCACCCCTTCCTAAGTAACCGATATCGTTTTAACTTTAATGTAACGGGAATTTCAAAAATATTGCTTTATCAAATAACGAGATTTCGATCGTTTATTTAGAAATTTCAAATCTCACAAGTTAAAACCATTCGTTGTCACAGTTTACGCCTTTTTAGTTTTAAAATTCAATTCAAAGGCGATTGATTTGAAATTTTCACATTGTACCAAAAACACCCTAACGAACAACGTTCGTGTTTTAAGTTTTTCGAAATAAAGTGAGGAAGCAAGTCGAATTATACATTTTATGCACAGACCATGTTTTGTCAAAATTTCAGTATGACACAGATTCAAAATTGGGTTTTCGACTTTCCAAATTAACTCCAAAAATGCTAAATTTTGTCGACACATACTAGACATGATTATCTAAAACTTCTGTTTACATCACAAAGATTAATTCGGATTGGAAATGATAGAAACATGCTCATCAAGTTCGATTAAGTGCAGTGTCAGTTTTTCGGAAATTCTTAAAAATGCAGGATATGTCCGACACGATTTGGGTTATCAAAACTTGATGAAAATCTCTGAAATTTTTACAAAATGTATCTTAAGATCTTAGGATCAAAATCCTAGTTATGAGTTTTTCGATTTGAACACTCGACGTAGGAGTTTTGGTCGAATTTCAGAAAACACGAAGATTGGGGTTTTATGTTCGATTTTAGGTGTTTCGTTTTAAATCCAATGATTCGGACGCCCCTAAGCCACCCATATTGGTATGAAAGGTATTGACTTACTGTAAGAGAGTTCTTGAACGTCCTAGGGTCAATCGAATCGTCCAAAATCGCCACGAACGGATCTACGCAACACGTCCTCCTTCTCCTTTGGCCACAAACGTGTTTGCTTGTGAAAATCCGCAAGTTAGAACGAAGGTTATGGTCTTTTTACAATAAAGAAACCTGATTTACATCTTACCAATAATCCAAAGCTTGAAACCCTTGATCTACACACTTCCTTGGTCGGATTTGGTTGCCGGAAAGTCGTCGGAAGGTAAGAACTTGTGTTTTCGGTTTTGGGAGAGCTTGGGAAGAAAGTGAGAGGCAATGGGGGGTTTCTTGGGGTAACTTAGGATTGTGTAGACTGATTTTAGGGTGTTAGGATCATATAATATCGACCAAAATCCGCTCCCCCCGAATTTGGCCAAGTTTCCATCGCCGGGACATGAAAATATGGTAAGAAAATCGCCAAAACTCATTTCTTTGGGGCTGTGCTGTGCACCGTCACGGTAATGGCGCAGTTTCGTCCAGACCATGCGGATACCGCGCGGCTCCGGCCTGGGCTGCGGCCTAGGCCGGGTCGTGCGATCCGTCGGGCATTTTCTCCTCTCTTTCGGACTTCTATCCTTCTACATTTTCGGGCTCGATTTTCCGGGTCATTCTCGGATCATTCTCGGATTACGATTCCTATCTTAAATTTAGTTCGACTTAATTTGATTTTTTGTTTGAAATCTTAAGTCCGTCGGGTTTGCGTTCGCCGGCTTCTAATTCGTCGTCTTTTGACTCCCGTGCATTTCCGACTTTACGGGTTCTCGGAATCAAGATCCTCTCGCTCTTTGGATTAAATTCTATCCCATATCATAAAAATTACGGGTATTACAGTCTACCCTCCTTAAGAAACAACTTCGTACTCGAAGTTGCGCTTTTATCTCCTCGCGAGCTCAGAAATCTTTTGATTGTGTGATTGTATTATTGTGTGTTGTTGTTTGTTATTATTTGACTGAACCCAGAATTGAAATTTCCAAGTTGCCTACGTACCTTGTGAAGGGATCAAGTCATTACGTAGTTCAAAACAATTTAAATTTGTTTATTCAGGATACAAAATATTACAAAATTTTTGGGTCGTTACATCCTCCACCCTTACGATTACAGTTATGTCCCCATAACTGTGGTCGCATCGTCTTGGAATAGGGTTGGGTAATGCTCCCTCATGTCGGCTTCCAATTCTCATGTTACCGTCTCGGCTTCGTGGTTCGACCAAAGAACCTTGACCATTTTGATGGTGTTATTCCTTGTCACTCTCTCCTTGAAGTCGAGAATTTGCACTGGAACTTCCTCATAGCTCAAGTCATCATCCAATTCAATTTCTTCCTGTTGGAGTACATGCGTCGGGTCGTACACATACTTCTTCAATTGTGATACGTGGAACACATTGTGGACACGAGCCAATTGTGACGGTAAGGCTAGTCGATATGCTAGATTACCGACTCTTTCTAGAATCTCGTAAGGTCCTATATATCGAGGACTTAGCTTTCCTCACTTGCCAAAGCGCATCACCCCATTCATCGGTGATATCTTTAACATGACCTTATCTCCATCTTGAAATTCTAGGTCTTGCCGTCTCACATCGGCATAACTCTTCTGTCGCTCTTGTGCCGCCTTCATCTTTCCTGGAATCACCTTGATTTGTTGCGTCATATCTTCTACGAGTTGTGGACCCACTACCACAGTTTTATCACTCTCTTCCCAACTCAACGGGCTTCGGCACTTTCGTCCATACAATGCCTCCAATGGTGCCATGGCGATGCTAGCATTGTAGCTATTGTTGTAGGAGAATTCAATTAAGGGTAAATGATGTTCCCAACTTCCCTTAAACTCTAGGACACACGCTCTCAACATGTCCTCCAAAGTTCGGATCATCCTCTCCATCGGAGATAATGTCATGTGGAACCCTGTGTCGTCGTACCACATTGTCAATATACGCTCTTGCTAATTGGTCCATGGTCCAAGTGTCCTTCATTGGGATAAAAATGGCCGTCTTCGTTAGCCTATCGACAATCACCCATATCTTATTCATCCCTCTAGGTGATCGCGGTAATCCCGAAATGAAATCCATCGAGATACTATCCCACTTCCAACTCGGGATTTCCAATGGTTGCATCAATCCTAAGGGTTTTTGTCGCACGGCTTTGACCTTTTGGCACGTGAGGCATCTCGCTACAAATTCTACCACTTCCTTCTTCATCCTCGGCCACCAGTAAATCTTCCTCAAATCCTTATATAATTTGTCGCCTCCAGGGTGAACCGAATAAGGTGTGTTATGCCTTCTTCCATCAATCTTTGTTTTAGCTCCACGCATTTTTGTGGTACGCACCACCTTCCCTTGAAACGAATGCTTCCATCCTCATGGATAGCAAACCCTATCGCTTTTCCACTGGCAACGCCTTCCTTAATCCTTTCCAACTTCACGTCGCCCGGTTGGGCGAGTTTGATCTCGTCAAATATGGTCGATTCGACTACCATTGCGTTGACCACTTCATTTACAGTGCCCAAATGCACCAGCTCTAAGCTCAATCTGTAACACCCCGGATTTGATAACCCAGGCCGGGATGTCACTGCCACACCTCCCTAACAAGACACGGTTTCTCCGAGCTTGCTAAAGAGATGCAAGGCTATGGTTTTTCAGAATTTAAATCATTCAAACAGCCCATTGTAATATAATTTAAAAATAATAATATCAAAGTTGCAGCGGAATGTAATATTTACATATATATAATTGTAATGCAGCGGGAATTTAAATACTGGGCCAACATGGCCAAAACACGGGTTAAACAGGCCCGTTCATGCAAGTTGTAATTAAATGCCGGAATTTAAAATAGAGTTTTTCCCGAATGTTCCCATGTATGCATATGATGATGCATAATCCTCATACTCTGAAAGAAAAAGGGGAAATGTGGTTTGGTCAGCAAAAACGTGCTGAGTAAGTTAACACCTAATATGATCAAGGGGTTTCAAAGCCTTTATTTAAATTTGATAGAAACATACTTGTAGGTAATTCACAAGTTGAGTTAATCATCCTCTAATAAATAAATGGCATAATTTAACACAAGAATTTCACGTGATCATGATTCAAATTGCATGGTAAATTAATTGCAAGGCATAATTTAAAGGTATAACTTAAATAAGGAAAACATTCACGTCTTAAAAATTTTCCCGTTACTTCACGAATAGGTATTTCAGGATTTTCATTCTTTCACTTTTGTTCAGTATGATTATATATGATTTGATCTTGGGGAATTGAACCCGCAAGAGCTTAAACGTATCCTAGGGAATTGAACCCGTAGGAATTAACACACGTCCTGGGGAATTGAACCCGCAGGAAAACAAACGATCGCCCTTGGGGAATCGAACCCGCAAGGACTCAAATACATCCTAGGGAATTGAACCCATAGGAATCAACACACATCCTGGGGAATCGAACCCGCAGGAGAACATACGCCTTGGGGAATCGAACCCGCAAGGTAAGGGCAAGTTTTGCAAAATTTCACAAGTTTTTCATGCAAGTATCTAACGTCCATTATAGGCACGCCAAGAAGGCTAGAGGGGCACCCTGCAGGGCACTCGCCCTCCACCAAAGTATCTCAATAACATTTCGATTTAGTATAACGGGATTTTTCAAAAGTATAGATGTATCGTATTTCAAGTCTTCGGCCGTTTGTTTCGAAATTTCAAAATCTCTCGATTTAAAAGTAACTTGGCGTCACAGTTTACGCCTTTTTAATTTAAAAATTCATTTCAAGTCTAAAAATCTGAATTTTTCACAGTTTATCAAAAACACCCTAGCGAACATATTTCGTGTTTTAACAATTTCGAAATAAGTTGATGAAACATGTCAAAAATCGAGTTTAATGCAAAAATAGTTCACTGTCTGGTGGCAGTTTTAACACAGTTTAGAAAATCGACTTTTTGGCATATCAAATGGACTCCAAAAATTCTGAAATTTTAAACACACATACTAGACATGATTATCTACAACTTTCATTTAGATTGCAAAGATCAAATCGAACTATAAAATATAGAAACAGGCTCATCAAGTTCGGACATGTTCACAGGCGGATTTCGAAAACGTGTTGTCAAAACAGTTTATATTCGATGCAATTTGAGATAGCAAACATCAACAAAAATGTCTGAAATTTTTACACAACCTAGATTTATGTGTTAGGATTAAAAGTCTAGTTTTGAGTTTTTCGGTTTGAACTCTCGAAATAGGGGTTTTGGTTCGATTTCAAATCTGTCACAGTTTCAAATTCGACTCTCAAGGCAGGTTGGTTCTCGGCCGTTTTCGGATAACAAAAAGCAATGAAAAATTATGAAAATTTTACACAAACTATATCTATGTCTTAGAAACGTTTTTCATGTTTTAAGTTTTAAGGGTTCGAAAAATTCACACAAAATTGTTGCGCCGAGGGTTTTTCGTGTTGACAGATTTTAGAGTTATTAAATCCATATGTTTGGTTGCATTTTAAGTCACCCAAAACCAAGTAAGCATTAACTTACAGTGGGGATGATGTCTAGGAGGTCACGGGGTCGTCCGGAATCCACGGGATGTCACGAACGAATCTCCTCAAGTCGATTCTTCTTCCTTTGGCTCCGATTTGTATTTTTGAGAATAAAAACCATAAGTTAGAATCTAAATCCGACGAAAACTATGAAACGAAGTTCAAGACTTCATCTTACCACTATCTAGGGTCTGAATACTTCCTCTCCACGTCCTCCTTTCTCCGGTTTGTTCGTCGGAAAGTGATCGGAAGGTTCGAAGTTGGTGGTTTTCGGGTGTTGGAAGAACATGGAGAGTTGGAGAGTGTTTTTGGGGTTGCTAGGGTTAGTGTCTTGAAAATGATCAGCCACATATCCTCCAAAACCGCCCATATACACCTTCCATCAACCGGGATCGAGTTTCCAAAGTCGGGGGTCGAAATATGGCAAGAAATCCCCGAAATCGCACAATGTGATCGCCCACTGCTACATGGCGCGCCCTTGGCGCGGTTTTAAGAGTAAAACCACGCGGCCACCACGCCAGCCCCGGCTGGGCTGCGGTCCGTGCCGGGCCGTGCATTCCGTCGGTCTTTTCTCCTCTCTTTCGGACTTCTGTCCTCCTACGTTTTCGGGCTCGATTTTTCGGGTCATTTTCGGGTTAGGATTCCTATATTAAATTTATTTCGACTCAAATGAATTCATGTTTGAAATCTTAAGTCCGTCGGTCTAAGGTTCGTCGGCTTCCAATTCGTCGTCTTTTGACTCCAATTTATTTCCGACTTCACGGGTTCTTGGAATTAGAATTATTTTCCTTCTTGAATTTAATTCCAATTATTTTGACTCAATTCATGGAATGTCTTCGGGCTTCCTTTCCCTCTTTTATTCCATTTTGAATTTTGAATCTATCGGCGTTTCATTTCCGAGCAATAATTTATTGTGATAAATTTTTTTCTTCTTCTCGGAGATATTTCGACATTGATCGGAATAAATTTTATTCCTTTGGACGTTGATAAAAATCTGGGGTATTACAGTCTACCCCCCTTAAGAATCAACTTCGTCCTCGAAGTTGTGTTTCGGCTTTTCTCGCGCTAAGAGTTAGGGTCCTTTTGTTTATTTTATTATTTTGCGATATTGTGTTATTGAATTATTGTTCGATTGTTGATTGTTTGTTGTTTGATTATTGTTTGACTGAACCCAGAATTGAAATTTCCGAGTTGCCTACGTACCCTGTGAAGGGATCAAGCCATGACGTAGTTCAAAACAATTTGGATTTGTTTATTTGAAATGCAAAATATTCGGATTAGAATATTCGGGTCGTTACATCCTCCTCCCCTTAAGGTTACAGTTATGTCCTCATAACTGTTGTTGGATCGGTTTGACTCAGGGTTGGGTAACGTTGTATACAATCATTTCTCACTGAGCTGGCAAGTCCGCTTGATCGATGTCGTTCAATCGTCCTACGGCTCTTCTGATTGAGGGTTTACCAAATCTAGCCTTTTCTCAATCATCTCCTCACGAACATTGCATTCTCTAATCATGTGGTCTTCCCCACCACATCTATAACAAGTCCCGCGCCTTGGGCATTCGCGCACCAAATGGGTTTGGTGGCACTGCGGGCAACGTGGTATGACTGTACGACGTATGCCGTTGCTCCCATTATTGAAACCTTTATTCTTATTCTCCTTTGGCTCATTGAACCCAGCTTGACCATTATTCTTCCTAAAATTGCCATTTCTATTGTTTCGATTCTTTTTCTCAAATTCTTGCGAGCCCTTGCTCGACCCCCCATTTCCTTTGCGCTTCAGTTGTTGGACTCGATCAATTGCTACAGCTCGATCATAAACCGTCTGCAGGTTTGTGAATTGTACTACTGCAAGTATCTCCCGGATACTAAGGTTCAGACCCATCTCGAATTTCTGAGCCTTGTCAGATTCGGTTGGTACTATCCTCGTAGCAAATCGCACCAATTCCTTGAATTTGGTGTAGTACTCTTGTACTGTTTGCGCACCTTGTCTGAGGTTGATGAACTCCTCATATTTTGCAGTCTTGGTGCTCAGTGGGTAGAATCTTTCCCTTAAAGCCTCCTTAAGTTCTTCCCAGGCGTAGGCTTCTTCGTCTTCCTCTGAATTCGCTTGAAGGTTTTGCCACCACTCATCGGCTTCACCTCCTAAGTAGTATGTCGCCACGTATATCGTCTCCTCGTCAGGGCATTTGATAGCATCCAAAAGTTTATCAAAGGTACGGATCCACCCCTCTAGTTTGGCGGGATCCTCTTGCCCATCATAGTGTGGTGGGTTGTAGGGGTTTACCAATGCCAAGTAGTTGACTTGGGCTACTGGTGGGGGTACTGCTGCTTGTGCTCTATGCACCTCAGCATTTCCTAATGCCACAAGGACCTCCTCCATAGTCCTTAGACGTTCTTCCATGTTGTTGGGTATAGAAGGCGCTCGATCTCCTACGTTCGGAGGAACCTCATTGTTGTTAGGTGCGTTTGGGAGGTCAGTGTCAGTGTCGTTTGGGCTTACCTTTCTCAGTTTTCTTTTAGGTGCCATTTTCTGTTATTAAGCGCGCGAAGATGAGTTTCTAAGTGATCAAGATCTAGGACTAAGGCAAAGTTTAGTCTCAAGTTAGCGCTTCTAAGTCAAGACTCAAGGTCAAGTCGAACATTAGAGTGAGAAGGTTATGTATCACAAACGATTCACATAAAAAGGTTAGCACAAATATTTATGTATGCATATGCATATGTAATCCCCCCAATAAAAATTTAATGCATGCATTTATTTATCCATGGGTTTTAAAAATAAATTTATTCCATGGATAGATTAAAATAAGGATAAAAGGTTTGGGCCACTATATTGGGCCGAAAGAAATAAATTATTTGGGCTTCAAGTAAAAACAAGGTTATTGGGCCAAAATAATTGGGCCAACATAGTAATTAAATATTGGGCTAAAGATTTGAGCTAGGAAAAATAAATTTTGGGCTCAAAAGGTTTGGGATTTAAAATAATAAATTTGGGCTAAAAGTTAGGACTTAGAAAGAAAAAAAAAATTGGGCTCAAAAATGTTAGTTTAAAAATAATAATGGATTTTTAAATATAATACTAGTTTAAAAATAATAATAGTTTAAAAATAATAATACTAGTTTTAAAAACAGTCCGGGCTCTGATACCACTTTGTAACACCCCGGATTTGATAACCCAGGCCGGGATGTCACCGCCACACCTCCCTAACAAGACACGGTTTCTCCGAGCTTACTAAAGAGATGCAAGGCTATGGTTTTTCAGAATTTAAGTCATTCAAACAGCCCATTGTAATATAATTTAAAAATAATAATATCAAAGTTGCAGCGGAATGTAATATTTACATATATATAATTGTAATGCAGCGGGAATTTAAATACTGGGCCAACATGGCCAAAACACGGGTGAAACAGGCCCGTTCATGCAAGTTGTAATTAAATGCCGGAATTTAAAATAGAGTTTTTCCCGAATGTTCCCATGTATGCATATGATGATGCATAATCCTCATACTCTGAAAGAAAAAGGGGAAATGTGGTTTGGTCAGCAAAAACGTGCTGAGTAAGTTAACACCTAATATGATCAAGGGGTTTCAAAGCCTTTATTTAAATTTGATAGAAACATACTTGTAGGTAATTCACAAGTTGAGTTAATCATCCTCTAATAAATAAATGGCTTAATTTAAGACAAGAATTTCACGTGATCATGATTCAAATTGCATGGTAAATTAATTGCAAGGCATAATTTAAAGGTATAACTTAAATAAGGAAAACATTCACGTCTTAAAAATTTTCCCGTTACTTCACGAATAGGTATTTCAGGATTTTCATTCTTTCACTTTTGTTCAGTATGATTATATATGATTTGATCTTGGGGAATTGAACCCGCAAGAGCTTAAACGTATCCTAGGGAATTGAACCCGTAGGAATTAACACACGTCCTGGGGAATTGAACCCGTAGGAAAACAAACGATCGCCCTTGGGGAATCGAACCCGCAAGGACTCAAATACATCCTAGGGAATTGAACCCATAGGAATCAACACACATCCTGGGGAATCGAACCCGCAGGAGAACATACGCCTTGGGGAATCGAACCCGCAAGGTAAGGGCAAGTTTTTTGCAAAATTTCACAAGTTTTTCTTGCAAGTATCTAACGTCCATTATAGGCACGCCAAGAAGGCTAGAGGGGCACCCTGCAGGGCACTCGCCCTCCACCAAAGTATCTCAATAACATTTCGATTTAGTATAACGGAATTTTTCAAATGTATAGATGTATCGTATTTCAAGTCTTCGGCCGTTTGTTTCGAAATTTCAAAATCTCTCGATTTAAAAGTAACTTGGCGTCACAGTTTACGCCTTTTTAATTTAAAAATTCATTTCAAGTCCGAAAAATCTGAATTTTTCACAGTTTATCAAAAACACCCTAACGAACATCTTTCGTGTTTTAACAATTTCGAAATAAGTTGAGGAAACATGTCAAAAATCGAGTTTAATGCAAAAATAGTTCACTATCTGGTGGCAGTTTTAACACAGTTTAGAAAATCGACTTTTTGACATATCAAATGGACTCCAAAAATTCTGAAATTTTAAACACACATACTAGACATGATTATCTACAACTTTCATTTAGATTGCAAAGATCAAATCGAAATATAAAATATAGAAACAGGCTCATCAAGTTCGGACATGTTCACAGGCGGATTTCAAAAACGTGTTGTCAAAACAGTTTATATTCGATGCAATTTGAGATAGCAAACATCAACGAAAATGTCTGAAATTTCTACAAAACCTAGATTTATGTGTTAGGATTAAAAGTCTAGTTTTGAGTTTTTCGGTTTGAACTCTCAAAATAGGGGTTTTGGTTCGATTTCAAATCTGTCACAGTTTCAAGTTCGACTCTCAAGGCAGGTTGGTTCTCGGCCGTTTTCGGATATCAAAATGCAATGCAAAATTATGAAAATTTTACACAAACTATATCTATGTCTTAGAAACGTTTTTCATGTTTTAAGTTTTTCCGTTTGAGCAGTTTTAAGGGTTCGAAAAATTCACACAAAATTGTTGCGCCGAGGGTTTTTCGTGTTGACAGATTTTAGAGTTATTAAATCCATATGTTTGGTTGCATTTTAAGTCACCCAAAACCAAGTAAGCATTAACTTACAGTGGGGATGATGTCTAGGAGGTCACGGGGTCGTCCGGAATCCACGGGATGTCACGAACGAATCTCCTCAAGTCGATTCTTCTTCCTTTGGCTCCGATTTGTATTTTTGAGAATAAAAACCATAAGTTAGAATCTAAATCCGACGAAAACTATGAAACGAAGTTCAAGACTTCATCTTACCACTATCTAGGGTCTGAATACTTCCTCTCCACGTCCTCCTTTCTCCGGTTTGTTCGTCGGAAAGTGATCGGAAGGTTCGAAGTTGGTGGTTTTCGGGTGTTGGAAGAACATGGAGAGTTGGAGAGTGTTTTTGGGGTTGCTAGGGTTAGTGTCTTGAAAATGATCAGCCACATATCCTCCAAAACCGCCCATATACACCTTCCATCAACCGGGATCGAGTTTCCAAAGTCGGGGGTCGAAATATGGCAAGAAATCCCCGAAATCGCGCAATGTGATCGCCCACTGCTACATGGCGCGCCCTTGGCGCGGTTTTAAGAGTAAAACCACGCGGCCACCACGCCAGCCCCGGCTGGGCTGCGGTCCGTGCCGGGCCGTGCATTCCGTCGGGCCTTTTCTCCTCTCTTTCGGACTTCTGTCCTCCTACGTTTTCGGGCTCGATTTTTCGGGTCATTTTCAGGGTTAGGATTCCTATATTAAATTTATTTCGACTCAAATGAATTCATGTTTGAAATCTTAAGTCCGTCGGTCTAAGGTTCATCGGCTTCCAATTCGTCGTCTTTTGACTCCAATTTATTTCCGACTTCACGGGTTCTTGGAATTAGAATTATTTTCCTTCTTGAATTTAATTCCAATTATTTTGACTCAATTCATGGAATGTCTTCGGGCTTCCTTTCCCTCTTTTATTCCATTTTGAATTTTGAATCTATCGGCGTTTCATTTCCGAGCAATAATTTATTGTGATAAATTATTTTCTTCTTCTCGGAGATATTTAGACATTGATCGGAATAAATTTTATTCCTTTGGACGTTGATAAAAATCTGGGGTATCACCAAGTCCATATACAATGCCGGTGGAATCACTAACGAATTCGCCACGTGTTGGGTCTTCCGCTTAAGGCATCGGCTACCACATTAGCCTTCGCTTCATGGTAAGAAATTTCGAGATCATAGTCCTTGATTAGTTCCAACCACCTCCGTTGCCTCAGATTCAACTCCTTCTGAGTGAATATGTATTTGAGGCTTTTGTGGTCAGTGAACATCCGACACTTTCTCCCATAGAGGTAATGTCTCCATATCTTCAAAGCGAACACGACTGCCGCCAACTCCAAGTCGAGTGTCGGGTAGTTTGCTTCATGAGGTTTCAATTGACGCGATGCATATGCAATGACTCTTGAGTCTTGCATCAAAACGCATCCTAGACCTTCCTTCGAAGCGTCGCTGTAAACTTCGAAGTCACCATTCTCTGATGGTAGTGCTAATACGGGCGTAGTGGTGAGTCGCTTCTTCAGTTCTTGAAATGCGGACTCACACTCACTAGTCCAGTCGTATTTCACCCCTTTCTTCAACAGCTGGGTTAACGGGCATGCGATTTTCGAGAAGTCCTTCACAAATCGCCTATAATACCCTGCTATTACAATGAAATTCCTTATTTCAGTTGGACTCGTCGGCGATACCCACTCCGTCACCGCCGAAACTTTCGCCGGATCCACTGAAACTCCAGTGGCGGATACTATGTGCCCCAGAAATGCTACTTCCTTCAACCAAAAGTCGCATTTGTACAGGTTTCCATAGAGTTGGTTCTTGCGCAAAACCCCTAACACTTGGTGCAAATTTTGGGAATGCTCCTCCTCGCTTCTCGAGTAGATCAGGATGTCGTCGATGAACACCACGACGCATTGATCTAACAACTCTCTAAATACATTGTTCATGAGGTTCATGAACATTGCAGGTGCATTTGTTAAACCCAAGGATAACACTGTGAACTCGTAGTGTCCATAACGAGTTCGGAACGCCATCTTCGGGATATCCTTCTCGGCAATCCTCAGCTGGTGATAACCGGATCGCAAGTCGATCTTTGAGAACACCGACGCTCCCTTCAACTGGTCAAATAAGTCCTCAATCCTCGGTAATGGATACTTGTTCTTGATGGTCACTTGATTGAGTCCTCTATAGTCGATGCAATGGCGTAGTCCTCCGTCCTTCTTTTTAACAAATAAGACCGGTGCTCCCCACGAGGACGTACTTGGTCTTATGTATCCTTTCTCCAGCAACTCTTCGAGTTGCTCCTTTAACTCCTTCATTTCCAGTGGCGCCATGCGGTAAGGAGCCTTTGAAACAGGTTCCGTTCCCGGAATGAGATCTATGGTGAATTCAAGATCTCTCTCAGGTGGCATACCAGGAATGTCTTCAGGAAATACGTCCGGGTATTCTCTTACCGCTGGTATGTTGTCAACCTCGTTTTCCTCCGCCTAAAGGTTTTGAACGTAGCATGAATACAACGCGTATCCCTTACGCATTAAGCTACATAACTTGAGAGCGTTAACAACCTTGTTGCTCCTCTTAGGGGGTTGAGAGTAAAAGATGACTCTCTTTCCCCTACTTGTCGACAGGGAAAAAGACAGGGTGATTTTCTGCTTCTGACATTCAATCACTGCTTTATACTGGGTCAACCAATCCATTCCCAGTATAACGTCGAAGTCCCTTAAGTTAAATTCTACCAAGTTCGCGATGAATTCTACGTTCTTGATAACTATCGAAATTCCGTTATAACGACTAGAGCATGATACTACTTCTCCCGAAGGTAGTTGAATTCCTAAGTTAATTAACTCGCACTTAGGTAGATCTAGTTCAGGTAAGACTCTTGATGATATAATCGAACAACTAGCTCCTGAGTCAAACAGAACATTAAGGGGTGTACTTAAAACATGGAACGTACCTCCCATCACGTCACCCTGCATAGGTATATCTGCTTGGTTGATAACATTCAACCGCCCCATTGGCCATCCTTGATTGCCCTGCTGATCCCGGTTCGGGTTCTGATTCTGTTGCTGGTTTGGATTCTGTGGAGGGCGTTGATTTTGGTTGAGATTCTAATTCTGAGGGGGTTTGTACCCCTGATTGTTGCCATTCCGTCCATTTTGATTACGAGCCTGCACTGGCCCCGTAACCAAGTCCTCCCTCTTGGTGATGTTTTCAATTCGAGTCCGGCACTCATTCACCCGATGGCCAAGTCGACCACACCGGTAGCATGCGCCCTGTTGGGGGCATCCCCTAGTCAAGTGAGGTCTGCCACATCTTGGGCATGGTTGCACAGGGTTACCTTGGAAAAAGGTTCTCCCATCATTTCCCCTATTGTTGTTCTGAGGGGGTCTGTTCAGGTGTAACACCCCGGTTTTTGGTCAGCCAGGTCGGGATGTCACCGCCACACCTTTCTAGCAAGACACGGTTTCTCTGAGCTCACTAAAGAGATGCAAGGCTATGGTTTTTCAGAATTTAAAACATTCAAACAGCCCATTCATATATAATTTAAAAATAATGTCATTACAGTTGCAGCGGAAAATAATATCTACGTATATAATGCAGCGGAATTCAAAAATAGGGCCAACATGGCCTCATCACGGGTTAAACTGGCCCGTTTATTCTATAGTCTAATGCAAGAATTTAAAACAAAGTTTCACAAAATATATTTCCCCCCATGCATGAACGTGCTCATGTTCATTCCACATACTCTGTAAGGAAAAGGAAAAATAAACGGTTTGGTCAGCACAACTTGCTGAGTAAGTTAACACATGCATGATCGTAGGGTTTAAAGCCATTAATTTAATATTTACATAAAACATGATAATAAGCCATAAATAATTCAATTTAATTATCTAACCAATTTGCATAATTATTTCATGGCACTAGTCAATAATACATTTAGCACAATTTAAAATGAAAGCCATAATTAATTTAAATAAAGCATTTAACAATTTAAACGACAACGATAAATAATCTAGTTTAATTTAAATTCCCCATTACATCCTCGATTTAGTAATTTCAAGTGTTTCACGATTGCATCGCGATCTCGACAAGTTTAGCCGGAAACCGGCGGCCGTAGCCGTATCTACCATACCCAGTACCACTCCGGAGCCTCGGGAAATCCATGTGGACATTCTCGAGAGTGTAGGCCATATATCTCGTGTCTTTTTGGCAATATCATATCTCAATTTTCGCGCGGGGTCACCATCGTCCATAAAGGCACGAAGTGAAGCAGTTAGGGGGCACCCTGCAGAGCACTCACCCCTAATTTTAATTTATCAAGTTTGTAAGGGGATTTATTTCAAAAATTCTGATTTCACTTAATTTATTAAGAAGAGATTTCAACTCGTTTCAACCCTAAAGGCTAATTCCATCGTTTCAACAAGATTTCAATATTTGACTCCGGTAAACCGCTGTTTACTCTAAAATTAATTTAAAATCAGATCTATGTCCAAAAATTTTTAAAATTTACTACTGACTCCGAAACACCGAGATGAACAACTTTCGTGTTTTAACTTTTTCAATCCGAGATACCGAAACAGGTAAAAAACATCGATTTTCGTAGAAACATTAATCTGTCCGAATTTATCTTACAGCAGTTCAAGATTTTCAAGATCTACCATAACAAATCAACTCCAAACTTAACGAAATTTTACAGAGACCTTCTGAAGACATTTGTCTACAACTTTTATGTTCGGCTAAAGATCTAAATCAGCCTAGAACCCTAGTCAAAATCGTCATCAAGTTCAGACCTAAGTTCTGTCAAGAATTTCAAGATTCAAAATTTTAGCAGTTCGGTTCCGGGTTGATTTCATATACCAAATCATCACGAAAAATTCTGAAAATTTTACAGGAGATAGATCTAAGCCTTAGGAACGTTTTTGTGTTTTAAGTTTTCTCGTTTGAAGAATTTTAAGGGTTCGGAAAATCGTACAAAATCGCTGCGCCGGTAAAAATCACATGTTGACAGATTTTAGAAAGTCTTGATTAAGCTTTTAGATTTAAGTGTTTTAATTACTCCCAAAACCATGTAAGTGTCAACTTACTGATTTCTAGTCGTCAGGGAACGTCGATTTCGGAGGCGTGACTTCCAGTCCACCGTTTATCTTCTCCGTTCGTCGGGTTCTTCGTTCTAGATCCGATTCGGTGTGTACAGAAGAAAAAGAAGAAAGTTAGGATTCGTTTTCGAATCGGATATGGAACAAGGATCGGATCGGAACTTACCACGACGTTAGAGATCTTCCGAATTCGTCCACGACAGTCCTTGCCTTGGTTTCGTGCCTCCGACGACTCCGGAATTAGGGTTTTCGAACGTATAGTGTAACACCCCGGATTTGATAACCCAGGCCGGGATGCCACCGCCACACCTCCCTAACAAGACACGGATTCTCCGAGTTTGCTAAAGAGATGCAAGGCTATGGGTTTTGGAAAAAAGTTTTAAAAACAAGTCCGGAATTGCTTAAAATAATAATATAACATCATCCACACAGGTAATAATAATAATAAATTTGCGGCGAAAATTTAAAGATAGGGCCGACATGCCCAAAGTCGGGTTAACAAGCCCGTATGCATGTCATGTAAAATAAATAACTAAATGTCCAAAGTGATCCCCCGATGCATGATCATGCTCCGTACTCTGTAATAGAAAAATAAACAACGGGTTTTATCAGTATATAAAATACTGAGTAAGTTAATCCCTAACGTAACAATAAAGGAGTTTTAAACATTATTTAATTAATTTTAAAAAAAAATTTACTTTTACTCAGGCTTAATTGAAATATTAAAAATTCATAATTTAACTTACAGCGGAAAAGCATAATTGATTATTCAAGATTAGAGTACAGAATTTAAAGGCATAATTAAAAAGCATAATTTAGAGGCGTGATAAGTAAGTACAACTTAATTAAATTCATCCACAAGTTTTTTAATATTATCCCGATAACTAAGAAGAGGACACCACACAATGGAGATCGCTGACGAGGCAATCTCAATAATCATAATCAGTTAGCCGGTGAGTCGGCGGCCGCAGCCATATCAATATTGACTGCCGTTTTGGTTAGCCATGTATGTCGATTGCCATTCCGGCAAGCCGTGTGTATCGATTGCCATTTTGGCAAGCCGTGTATATCGATTGCCATTTTGGCAAGCCGTGTATATCTACTGTCAATTTGACAGGCGTGTATATCAACTGTCGTTTGACAGGCTTTTCAAGCGGTTTCACTGCCACTCGGGCAGGCCGTGTATTTCTCACTGCCGATTTGGCAGGCCATGTGCACAACTGCCGTTTTGACATAGTAAGGAGATCACTAACGAGGCAATCTCAGATAGTAGGGAGACCACTAACGAGGCAGCCTCAAAGATAGTTGTATGAAGATCGGCTCAGCCTAGTGAACCGGATTTTTCGAAAGTTTATGTTTTGTCGTATAAAAAGATTCAACGTCGCATTTCATAGCTCGAGTTTTTCTCAAGTTCGAATAATCCAGTTCGTCACAGGTTACGCCTTTTTAATTTAAAAATTCGTCTTTTAACCTAAAATTCTGAAATTTATACAGTAGCTCAAGGACACCCAAACGAACAACTTTCATGTTTTAAGTTTCTCGAAATTAGGTAAGGAAACAAGTCGACTTTCGCAATCTTTTCAAAACTCAAAATCTGTCAACTTCCCGGTAACAGCGCACCGTTTTTAAACCACATTTTTGACCAAGTAAACAATCTCTAAAAATTATGAAATTTTACAGGCGCGTACATGACACAAAAATGAGCAAGTTTTATTAGAGGCAACATGTCCGAAAACATTCCGGATTAAATCAGATTCTTGCATCAAGTTCGGATAAAAACCTGTCAAGGTTTTCTTTTCAAAAACACAGGCTGTTCGGATCAATTTGAAGATTCAAATGTTAATGAAAGTTCACGAAATTTTACAGGCATATTCTTAAGACATTTATCTACAACTTTGTTTTCACCAAAGATTAGTTTTGACCACAAGGGAAAGAAAAACGCACAACAAGTTCGACTACATAATCTGTCAACTTTTCCTTTAAATCACAGTCTGTTCCAAAAGGGTTTTTGAGTATGAAAATGTTAACGAAAATGCGTGAAATTTTACGGACACAATATTTAGACAGTTAGCTACAACTTTCATTTTTACATAAAAGTTTAGTTTTGAAGGAATCAATTAGAAAAACGTCAAAGAACTCGAACACCATAATTCTGTCAGCTTCTTCGGTTTTGACAATAATCTCAGAATAAACCAGATGCGTTTTCGGGGACCAAAACTCAATGAAAATTCATGAAATTTTGACACAACCTAGATTAAGATGTTAGGAACAAATCTCTAGTTCGGAGGTTTTGGTTTCGGATTCTCGAAATAGGAGTTTTTACCGGATTTCATAAAATGCGCGGATTGGGGTTTCTAAGTCCGATTTTTACGTTTTGTTTTCGATCCATTGATTCGTTCGATTTTAGTCACCCAAAATTGATACGCAAGTAAGAAACTTACAGTGGTTGAGGTTTAGAGTCCTAAGATTCATCGGGATGGCTTCCGGAGTCCGCGAACACGTCCAATCTACTCGTCTCCTTCTCTTCGGCTCCGATTTGTGAGTACAATGTAAGAAGACTACGGATTAGACTCTAACTTCAACTAAAAACCAAGATTCCAGATTAAAACTCATTCCTTACCACTACATGGCGTCCATTATGGCTTGGCCTCATCCAAAACTTCGTCTCCTCCATCGGCTGGCTTCCGGAAGTCTCAAAAATTAGGTTTTTCGAGTGTGTGTGTAGAGAGGGTGATGGGGGATGAAGAAAGGTGGAAGAGGGCGGCCAAGAGGTGGCTAGGAGCTTCAAACACGCCTTATAAAGGCTCCACAAAACCCTAGACGCGTTGCCATAGCTGGAGCTTCCCAAAAAGGTAAGAAATCGCGCATGATCGCACAAAATCCACAGCCTGTTCAAGTGGCGTGGTGGTGGCGCGGTGTTTAGCCAAACACCGCGAGGCGACCGCGCGGCTCCGGTCTGGACCGCGGTCCGGACCGGGTCGTGCGATTCGTCGGGTCCTTTCCTCCTCTCTTTTGGACTTCTATCCTTCTACATTTTCGGGCTCGATTTTTCGGGTCATTCTCGGATTATAAATTCTTATCTTAAATTTATCTCGTCTCGAATTAATTCCGTATTCAAAATCTTGAGTCTGTCGCGTTTGGATTCTTCGTCTTCTAATTCTTCTTCTTTTAACTCCCGTGTAATAATTTATTTATTTAAATTGTTTCCGAGTTCGCGGGTTCTTGGAATTAAAATTCTTTTCTATCTTGAATTTAATTTCAATTCTTTTGACTCGATTCCTGGAATGTCTTCGGGCTTCCTTTCCCTCTTTTATTCCATTTTGAATTTTTGAATTTATCAGCGTTTCATTGCCGAGCAATAATTTATTGTGATAAAATATTTCTTTCTCGGAAATACATTTCTTTTATTTGTTGAGCGCTATAAAAATCCCGGGTATTACAGTCTACCCCCCTTAAGAATCAACTTCGTCCCCGAAGTTGTACCCGCACTTTAACTTTTTGATTCAACTTTATTGTTGGGGTATTTCCATTTACCCTCCTCAAGGATAAACGTCTTCCTTAATTTTGAGAAATTAATTCCATTCCTTTGAACATGAATTAAATTTCTCGGGTGTTACATCCTCTCCCCCTTAGGAATCAACTTCGTCCTCGAATTTGAGTGTTAGCTCCTCGCGAGCTCGGACATTGTTTGGTTGCATGATTGTAATATTGTGTGTTGTTGTTTGTTATTATTTGACTGAACTCAGAATTGAAATTTCTAAGTTGCCTACATACCCCGTGAAGGGATCAAGTCATCACGTAGTTCAAAACAATCTTAATTTTTTTATTTTTGATTGGATACAATTCGTCGAATCGAACTCAAAAATAAATGCAGTTATCGATGCTTGGAAACTTCTTACGATTGCTTGGGCCGAGTGGTCACGTCCTCTCTCCTATTTATGTTTTCTATTCGCATCCGGCAGTAACGCAGCCGATGACCATGTCGACCGCACCGAAGGCATGCTCCAGGCTGAGGGCATCCTTTCGCAAAATGTGGTTTACCACACTTTGGACATGGTGGCGCATAGTCACCATGGTTGAAGACTATCCCCTTGTTTCGTCCATTGTCGTTTTGATGTGGTTGGTTCGAGTTTCTACGGACATGGTCCTTATTCCTCTTGTATCCTCCTTGTGATCCTGGTTAGTCCCACCTACCGGTTTCCGTTTCAGTCCTTGAACTCGTGCAACCGCTACTGCACGATCATACACAACTGGTAGGTCAGGGTAGTGCTCACCCGTGATCACCTCTCTAATAGATAGGTTCAGTCCCATCTCGAACTTCTGTGCCTTCTCTACATCAGTTGGCACCAGTCTCGGCGCGAACCGCACCAACTCCTTGAAACGGTTATAGTATTCTTGGACCGTCTTTCCTCCTTGCCTCAGTGTCAGAAATTCCTCGTACATAGCAGCCTTCGTGCTCATGGGATAAAAATGATCCCTAAGCAGATTCGTGAATTCTGACCATGTGTAGGGCTCGTCGTACTCCGCACATTTCCATTGGGTGGCTTGCCACCAATCATCCGCCTCGCCTCCTAAGTAGTATGAAGCTACGTGAACCTTTTCCCCGTCGGGACACGTTACGGCGTTCAACAGCTTATCGAACATCCATATCCATTCCTCTAGCTGAGCCGGGTCCTCTTCACCGGCATAGTGGGGTGGTTGGTAAGGGTTTACCAAGGCTAAGTAGTTGACTCGGGTTACCGGTGGTGGTACACCCGCTTGTGCACGTTGCACTTCAGCATTTCCTAATACTACGAGAACTTCCTCAACCGTCCTTAGACGCTCATCCATATTCTGAGGAATCTCATTGTTGTTTGACATGTTGGGGAGGTCAGAGTCAGTGTTGTTTGGGATTACATTCCTTGGTCTTCCCCTAGGTGCCATTCTCTGTTATCAACGCACGTGAAGATGAGTTTCTAATCTAAGGCAAGTTAGCGTTCAGGAAAATCTATAAGATAGGATTGGCAAGAGGTAATAGATAGGAGAATCCTAAACTTAGGTGATCAAATTCTAAGACTGAGGCAAAATTAGTTTAAAGCAAACGCTTCTAAGTCAAGGTCATGACCAATTTGAAGGTACGAGTTTTGACGCTGTTAATTCACATAAAAAAAATTAGCGCGATATTCATGTATGTATGTATGTGAATGCATGTATGCTTTATACAATGCTACCCCAACCCCGAAAAATATTTTCGTGACTTTTTTAAAAAAAAGTTGTTGGAAAAATTCTATGCATATGTAAATATTTTCCATGGGTTTAAAATAAATTTTGTTCCATGGAAATAAAACTTAAAATAATAATAATGGTACAAAAAAATTTAAAAATAATATTAGTATTTGTTTAAAAATCCTTGGCCTCTATATTGGCCAAAATAATAATAATAATTAAAAAATATTTCCGGGCTCTGATACCACTTTGTAACACCCCGGATTTGATAACCCAGGTCGAGATGCCACCGCCACACCTCCCTAACAAGACACGGATTCTCCGAGATTGCTAAAGAGATGCAAGGCTATGGGTTTTGGAAAAAAGTTTTAAAAACAAGTCCGGAATTGCTTAAAATAATAATATAACATCATCCACACATGTAATAATAATAATAAATTTGCAGCGAAAATTTAAAGATAGGGCCGACATGGCCAAAGTCGGGTTAACAAGCCCGTATGCAAGTCATGTAAAATAAATAACTAAATGTCCAAAGTGATCCCCCGATGCATGATCATGCTCCGTACTCTGTAATAGAAAAATAAACAACGGGTTTTCTCAGTATATAAAATACTGAGTAAGTTAATCCCTAACGTAACAATAAAGGGGTTTTAAAAATAATTTAATTAATTTTAAAAAAAATTATACTTTTACTCAGGCGTAATTGAAATATTAAAAATTCATAATTTAACTTACAGCGGAAAAGCATAATTGATTATTCGAGATTAGAGTACAGAATTTAAAGGCATAATTAAAAAGCATAATTTTGAGGCGTGATAAGTAAGTACAACTTAATTAAATTCATCCAGAAGTCTTTTAATATTATCCCGATAACTAAGAAGAGGACACCACACAAGGGAGATCACTAACGAGGCAATCTCAATAATCATAATCAGTTAGCCGGTGAGCCGGCGGCTGCAGCCATATCAATATTGACTGCCGTTTTGGCTAGCCATGTATCTCGATTGCCATTCCGGCAAGACGTGTGTATCGATTGCCATTTTGGCAAGCCTTGTATATCGATTGCCATTTTGGCAAGCCGTGTATATCTACTGTCAATTTGACAGGCGTGTATATCAACTGTCGTTTGACAGGCTTTTCAAGCGGTTTCACTGCCACTCGGGCAGGCCGTGTATTTCTCACTGCCGATTTGGCAGGCCATGTGCACAACTGCCGTTTTGGCATAGTAAGGAGATCACTAACGAGGCAATCTCAGATAGTAGGGAGACCACTAATGAGGCAGTCTCAAAGATAGTTATATGAAGATCGGGTCAGCCTAGTGAACGGGATTTTTCGAAAGTTTATGTTTTGTCGTATAAAAAGATTCAACGTCGCATTTCATAGTTCGAGTTTTTCTCAAGTTCGAATAATCCAGTTCGTCACAGGTTACGCCTTTTTAATTTAAAAATTCGTCTTTTAACCAAAAATTCTGAAATTTATACAATAGCTCAAGGACACCCAAACGAACAACTTTCATGTTTTAAGTTTCTCAAAATTAGGTAAGGAAACAAGTCGACTTTCGCAATCTTTTCAAAACTCAAAATCTGTCAACTTCCCGGTAACAGCGCACCGTTTTTAAACCACGTTTTTGACCAAGTAAACGATCTCTAAAAATTATGAAATTTTACAGGCGCGTACACGACACAAAAATGAGCAAGTTTTATTAGAGGCAACATGTCCGAAAACATTCCGGATTAAATCAGATTCTTGCATCAAGTTCGGATAAAAACCTGTCAAGGTTTTCTTTTCAAAAACACAGGCTGTTCGGATCAATTTGAAGATTCAAATGTTAATTAAAGTTCACGAAATTTTACAGACATAGTCTTAAGACATTTGTCTACAACTTTTATGTTTTCACCAAAGATTAGTTTTGACCACAATGGATAGAAAAACGCACAAAAAGTTCGACTACATAATCTGTCAACTTTTCCTTTAAATCACAGTCTGTTCCAAAAGGGTTTTTGAGTATGCAAACGTTAACGAAAATGCGTGAAATTTTATGGACACAATATTTAGACAGTTAGCTACAACTTTCATTTTTACATAAAAGTTTAGTTTTGAAGGAATCAATTAGAAAAATGTCAAAGAACTCGAACACCATAATTCTGTCAGCTTCTTCGGTTTTGACAAAAATCTCAGAATAAACCAGATGTGTTTTCAGGGACCAAAAATCGATGAAAATTCGTGAAATTTTGACACAACCTAGATTAAGATGTTAGGAACAAATCTCTAGTTCGGAGTTTTTGGTTTCGAATTCTCGAAATAGGAGTTTTTACCGGATTTCAGAAAATGCGCGGATTGGGGTTTCTAAGTCCGATTTTTACGTTTTGTTTTCGATCCATTGATTCGTTCGATTTTAGTCAAACAAAATTGATACGCAAGGAAGAAACTTATAGTGGTTGAGGTTTAGAGTCCTAAGATTCGTCGGGATGGCTTCCGGAGTCCGCGAACACGTCCAATCTACTCATCTCCTTCTCTTCGGCTCCGATTTGTGAGTACAATGTAAGAAGACTACGGATTAGACTCTAACTTCAACTAAAAACCAAGATTCCAG
Source organism: Hygrophila difformis (assembly GCA_030278955.1). Taxonomy (NCBI): domain Eukaryota; kingdom Viridiplantae; phylum Streptophyta; class Magnoliopsida; order Lamiales; family Acanthaceae; genus Hygrophila; species Hygrophila difformis. The sequence goes on along the minus strand of JAOANR010000003.1, from coordinate 38,767,166 downwards.
ATTAAAACTCATTCCTTACCACTACATGGCGTCCATTATGGCTTGGCCTCGTTCAAAACTTCGTCTCCTCCGTCGGGTGGCCTCCGGAAGTCTCAAAAATTAGGTTTTTCGAGTGTGTGTGTGGAGAGGGTGATGGGGGATGAAGAAAGGTGGAAGAGGGCGGCCAAGAGGTGGCTAGGAGCTGCAAACATGCCTTATAAAGGCTCCACAAAACCCTAGATGCGTTGCCATAGCCGGAGCTTCCCAAAAAGGTAAGAAATCGCGCATGATCGCACAAAATCCGCAGCCTGTTCAAGTGGTGTGGTGGTGGCGCGGTGTTTAGCCAAACACCGCGCGGCGACCGCGCGGCTCCGGTCTGGACCGCGGTCCGGACCGGGTCGTGCGATTCGTCGGGTCCTTTCCTCCTCTCTTTCGGACTTCTATCCTTCTACATTTTCGGGCTCGATTTTTCGGGTCATTCTCGAATTATAAATTCTTATCTTAAATTTATCTCGTCTCGAATTAATCCTGTATTCAAAATCTTGAGTCTGTCGCGTTTGGATTCTTCGTCTTCTAATTCGTCGTCTTTTAACTCCCGTGTAATAATTTATTTATTTAAATCGTTTCCGAGTTCGCGGGTTCTTGGAATTAAAATTCTTTTCTATCTTGAATTTTAATTTCAATTCTTTTGACTCGATTCCTGGAATGTCTTCGGGCTTCCTTTCCCTCTTTTATTCCATTTTAAATTTTTGAATTTATCAGCGTTTCATTCCCGAGCAATAATTTATTGTGATAAAATATTTCCTTCTCGGAAATACATTTATTTTATTTGTTGAGCTCTATAAAAATCCCGGATATTACATATAGAGAGTATGGATGTTTTGAAAAGTGTTCGAGGCTTTCAAGAAGGGTTATTTATAGGTAGACACGACCTAAGGACGTCCAAGGTTGGCCTTGGTGAGTCTTGAGCCGAAAGGTGTTCAACCGAAGTCGGAAAATCCGGATTCGGGCGAGTGAATCTCGCAACGGGCGAATCTGTCGTGTGGCGCGGTCGTGGCGCGCCAATTGCCCTTTCACCGTGCGGCCACCGCGCGGCCCACGCCTGGACTTCGGTCCGGGCGGGTCGTGCGATCCGTCGTGCCTTTCCTCCTCTCTTTTGGACTTCTATCCCTCTATGCTCCCGGATTCTGATTTCCGGGCCATCTTCGGGTTCCTATTCCTTATTGTCATTTCCCTCGAAGCAAATTAGACAAAGTCTAATGTCATGCAATAGGAAAGAAAAACAAAAGAAAGAAAGAAATAACGATGATCATAAATTCTAAAAAATGCCAAGTTATGGTGGAATGGTGTCATGTCACTCTTTAGCCCAATAATTCCCTTTCCTACAAAATGTTACAACCGTATGCCCCGTTATAACCCTGAATAAGACCTCGGGATCTCGATTTGAGGAAATGAGCCGGTGGCGAGTTGGTCCAGTTGCAAGCCTATGGGAGAATTTAATTGAATTTGACGTTGAGCGTTGATGATAAAAGCCAATCTTGAGAGTGAGTGAACTTTCCGATTCTACTATATGTGAGGCTCTGTTTCTATTAATCAATGATCATGTCATGCCTGAATTCAAGAAGTAAGCCAATGAATTTTTCTAAACACTTATTCAAGAAGAATTAACAATAATGATTGGTTTGTGTGTTCACGCAAGTGAGAAGTATCATTCCATTAAACACTGCAACCAAGAGAGTTTAATACTTGTAATTTTGATTGTCTTATCCCAATATAAGAAGAATGAAATTTCTGAGGCCACGCAAATGGATTGAATATGCAGAGTCCAAGCTCTTAGGAGCACTGACTCTGACTGCTCGGGGACGATCAGTATTAAATGTGAGGATGTTGATAATGGCCAAAATTGACCATTATTTCCAATCCATTTCCGTGTCTGAGACGGACATTTTGATCGTGTTTCCATCTTATTGTAATAAGAAAGCAGTTGAATTTGACAGATTAATGCTAGTTTGTAATAACACCAAGCCGGTAATAAAAAGACACAAAATATGCAATTTTAAATTGTATTTGTGTTAGAAAAATCCAAAAACATGAAAAAAGGAAAAAGAAAAGAAAAAGGAATGAAAAGATGGGCAAAAGAATAAAAGAGCCCACAAAAATCCAAAAAGATGGGAAAAAGATTGAAAATCCCACAACTGAAATTTGGTTGAGTGTTGGAGCACAATTCGAATTGAGCAATTCGAATTAATTCGAATTGCACACAATTCGAATTGCTGAAGAAAACAAAGAACTGGTTAAGTGTTGGAAGGGATGCAGAAGCCTAATTCGAATTGCTCAAGTTCGAATTAATTCGAATTAGGGAATGAAGAGAGAAGAAACCCAAAGGCAAGGAGAAGATGCAATTCGAATTGTCCAATTCGAATTAATTCGAATTGGCACAAACAATTCGAATTGCCAACAAATGCAAGGAAGCCAAGCAGAAACCCTCATCCAATTCGAGAAAAGACCAATTCGAATTCTTCACAACAATTCGAATTGACTACTGAAGGCCACAATCCCAGCTCAAGGAAGAGATCTCGCAATTCGAATTAATTCGAACTGGCTGAGATAATTCGAACTTCACTCAAAATTCATCCAAATGAAGCTGTGGAGCATGGACACAACACTGGTGGGCCTAGGGTTTCGAAGTTTGTCTATAAAAGCAGACCTTCCACAACAGAATCAAGAGATCAAGAATTTTGCCAAAAAGCAGCTTGGGACAAAAAGAACAACAGGAGGTTCTACACCCCTTAAGGGTTAGGTAGGTAGTTAGTTTAGTTTAGTTTAATTTTTCTTGCAAGTAGTGTAATCTTTACATGCTTTGATCTTAGTTTAGTGTAGAAGCAGTTTGTGTAACCCCTAGAGTAGCCATTTTCCAGAATTTTTTTTACAAGCTTTCTAGTTAGAATAAACCCTACCTTCAAGTTAATGATGGTTTTGGGTTCTTTATTTTGCTTTCAAAGTGTCAATACAAGGAAAATTTCCAGAAGTGGTGTTATTCATGTGTTTTGGCACTCTTTAATGCTTTTTCTAGAAATAAATGCTTAGTATGTTTGTTTGTTTCAACTAGGTTACATTTATTATGTCCTAGTTGACATCCAAACTTAATAAATGCATGTTTGGTGGGTTTTTGGCTTGATTTTGTACCTTAGAGCTTCAAATAAGTGTTCTTAGATTTTAGATGTTCTTAGGTTTGTTAATATTTATTTTTTATGCTTTATTTTTCCTGCCTTGATCTTATTTCATGCTGCCTTAGATAACTTGAGTGTTCTTAGTTTGTTCATTTAGTTCTTAGATAACTAGATGTTTTAGGTTCTTTGATCTTTGATCCTTTGTTTGTAGAAATAGGGTTTGAATCTTGTCAATACCCACTGGACATGTATTTGCTTATTACTTGAAAATTTCACTAGGGTGGCTGTGAAATGACATTGATGTGAGATGAGGGATTTAGTAAATCTAAAACCATCATTACAACACAGTGTTCACCTAACCCATACTTGTGAGAACAAAAAAATTGTTGTTGTTTGAAAATGTGTAATTCGAATTGAGGCAATTCGAATTATCTCGAATTGCCTAAGAAATTCGAATTGCATACCCAAGAATTTCCTTCATGTGGCTTTCAACCAATTTGAATTCTCTAATTCGAATTAATTCGAATTGGTTCAACAATTCGAATTGGGAAGGGAAACCACATTGTATTGCATACCACCCATTCATGCCTTAGTTTATTCTCCATCTCTTACCAATTCGACTTGTGCAATTCGAATTAATTCGAATTGCTGAACAATTCGAATTCACCTTCCTCTTGAGGTAAATGCCTTAGTCAATTTGAGCAAGAAAAGGACTTCGCCAATTTGAGTTGTCCAATTCGAATTAATTCGAATTGGTTAATAATTCGAATTAGATGATGCTCCAATTTCTAGCAATGATCACTTGAGTAAAGTAATACTTCATCCTTCATGCATTCTCAATTCGAATTACCCCAATAATTCGAATTGAACTATCCTTTTACTTTGAAAACTCCAAAAATATTTTTCTTTCATGATTTGTGTAAGTTGCATGGGTGTATTGGGCCTAGGCCCATTTCACCTAACTTTTATCCATTACACATTTCAACCCATTAGTGTCTATTTATTGTGTGCTTAACACCCACACAATACCAAAAACATTTTCCTTATTTTCAAGTTTTCCTTTTCATTGTGTGTATGAACGGATAATGAGAAACACCACAGATTAATGTTGGTGAAAGGTCCCTTCACAGGGATATCGACTAACCCGTCTTCTGTGTGTCAATCATTATCTGTTATTTTGCATGATCTGGTTAGTGGTTGGTGGAAGCTTCGGCGAGCGTTCTCTTCACTAAGAGTTTCGATTAGTCACTCAGCCAATTCCTAATCAGATACAGTTTTAATTTTCCTTATCTTAATTTCTCAACCTGAATTCAAGTTGCAAAAGTATTAACTGATGTCGACCAACATCAGTTAAGACATATTACAGCAAGAAATATGTGGGTTTTTCTTCTACTCACAGACAAAAGAAAACTAAATGACGGCGGTCACCGTTGTTTGGAATTCTTTCTGTCTAAAATCATTTATCTTGGATAATTGGGAACCGGACAGCAGATGTTTGCAGTCCGGAAAACCCCAACTATCTCTGGCACCCTTTTTAGCCGATTTCTTCTCATCTCAGGCTAATCCACCTTTGTGTATCGCATTCTGTCTAACCCCACCATATATTTTGGGGTACTTTATTTTCCTTTTCATATACTTGTATGCATGATACTATTATGTAGATGTTCTTGTCATATCATTATTTTGGGGATCCTTCCCCTTGGACCCAGAAGTCTTGATTTAAATCAGATGCTGCATAATAAATTTCCAACAAAAATTCTTTGTAAAATCCGGATCTGAGTAAGGGATAAATTCAACAGTTATGACTAATTCATATTCCACTGGGGGTTGATTTTGAGAGCTTAGAAGCAGAGTCAGCGATTAGGTCTCATCTAGACTGAAAGGATCTGTGTTTTAATTGAGAGTCTAGTACCTGTCTAGGGAATGATTTTCAAATATTGATTTGCTTCTCAAAATTGTTGTGTGTTGGAAATCTGATATTAGATATCGCATTAAGTCAATATCCACTTGGGTGTAGATGAGATGTGATAAATAATACTAGAGGAACAACATATAGGCCTTGGTGAATTTCTAAGGTAAGGTCGAGTATTCCTTCGACTACTATCTTCTTCTGCCAAAGTCTAGAATTGAGTCTTGAGTGAGTACATCCGGAATAGGTTCATTTATGGATCTGTTTCATTTAGTTTGTATCTCATAACTACCCAGATGTTGTAAGCCCTGTGGCTTATTGATATCTCGGGGGTTCTTGATCTGCATCTGGTCACCAAGACCAGGGGCTCTTTTATACTAACGGAAAGAGACGTTTTTAACGATTCCGAGTGATAGATTTAAATGCTTTCTTTACAGCTTTCTTTACTGCTTTCCTTAAAATGCTTCCTTAGAGGTCACTCGGAAGAATTAGGGGCTGTCCATCTGTTAAAAGGTTTGAGAGTTATGGAATGGTTCGGGGCTTGATTTGAAACATTGGGTGTGACATGGGGGAATGATAGGAGTACTTGGCATGTCAATTAATGATATGTTAGGTGTTGCTTGTCCACCACAGATATGTAATGTAACTTCACAAGGCCTGTGGAGGGAGTTATAAGTCTGTGGTATCTTAGAAATTGTTGTCTTAAGAGCATGTAAATTCTCACCATAAGTACCTGTCTGTTAAAGGGAACATGGCGTAGAAAGCATGAGAATTAGCTAACTAGAGGATTATCCCAAGCTAAGATCTGTGTATTAAAAACGGAAGTTTAATTGTGTTTCATCTGAATCTTGTCCAATCTTTATTATTTCCTCCCTGTCCCTTCTGTCATATTTAAACTTGCTTTCTAGATAGTGTAGCATAATTTTATATTGCTTTCGTAGTATAGATTTAATTGCTTTCTTCGACCTAGTTTACCATGCTTTGTAGAATAATTTTTACTGCTTTCATGATCTGGTTTAATTTATGTCAAGTAGTTGTTAGAAAACCTTGCAAAACTTGAAACGAGTAACCGAGTGGAAAATCTTAGTAAACGACGTGGGCCCTGCTTCCATCGCACATCCTCCAGTGAACGATCCGGTACTTACTATAAATTACTGCAATTTTTGACTCCGTGCGCTTTCGGGAGCACAGTTTCTTGACACGAGTAAATAAAAAGACAACATTTTAGAAAACACTCATGTAGTGGGAAAATGTTTAAAAGTTTCATGGCAGGTATCTTCTTGACATGAAATTAAGAGAAGCATCATGGTGCAGATACCAGGGACTTTCAGGGTGACAGACTGAAGGTCAATCCCGGTTGCACCGTGATATTTGTCAAAAGTTTCATGGCGGGAAGGACCACAGCACCGGTTGAAATTAAAATACCCCACATGAGTAATAAAAAGGGAAATCTTAATATATCCTTAAACCCCTTCCCTAAATCATAAATCTTTTCATTTAAAAATCCAAACCTGATATTTCAGAAAATGACTCGTGTTAGTGAAACTCGTCAAAAGTTTCATGGCGCCGTTGCCGGGGATTCTCGAGGCGCCATTTGAAATCGCAGTTTCCTCCTCGAGCAATAAACCAGTAAGAAAATTTGGAAAATACTCGTGTCACGCAAACTCGTCAAAAGTTCCATAACACCCCGGATTTGATAACCCAGGCCGGGATGTCACCGCCACACCTCCCTAGCAAGACACGGTTTCTCCGAACTTGCTAAAGAGATGCAAGGCTATAGTTTTTCAGAATTTAAATCATTCAAACAGCCCATTATAATATAATTTAAAAACTAATAATATCAAAGTTGCAGCGGAATGTAATATTTACATATATATAATTGTAATGCAGCGGAAATTTAAATACTGGGCCAACATGGCCAAAACACGGGTTAAACAGGCCCGTTCATGCAAGTTGTAATTAAATGCCGGAATTTATAATAGAGTTTTTCCCGAATGTTCCCATGTATGCATATGATGATGCATAATCCTCATACTCTGAAAGAAAAAGGGGAAATGTGGTTTGGTCAGCAAAAACGTACTGAGTAAGTTAACACCTAATATGATCAAGGGGTTTCAAAGCCTTTATTTAAATTTAATAAAAACATGCTTGTAGGTAATTCACAATTTGAGTTAATCATCCTCTAATAAATAAATGGCATAATTTAACACAAGGATTTCACGTGATCATAATTCAAATTACATGGTAAAATAATTGCAAGGCATAATTTAAAGGTATAACTTAAATAAGGAAAACATTCACGTCTTAAAATTTTCCCGTTACTTCACGATTAGGTATTTCAGGATTTTCATTCTTTCACTTTTGTTAAATATGATTTTATATGATTTGATCTTGGGGAAACAAACCCGCAAGAATTTAAACGCTTCCTAGGGAATTGAACCCATAGGAATCAACACACATCCTGGGGAATCGAACCCGCAGGAAAACATACAATCGCCCTTGGGGAATCGAACCCACAAGGTAAGGACAAGTTTTGCAAAATTTCACAAGTTTTTCATGCAAGTATCTAACGTCCATTATAGGCACGCCAAGAAGGCTAGAGGGGCACCCTGCAGGGCACTCGCCCTCCACCAAAGTATCTCAATAACATTTCGATTTAGTATAACTGGATTTTTCAAAAGTATAGATGTATCGTATTTCAAGCCTTCGGCCGTTTGTTTCGAAATTTCAAAATCTCTCGATTTAAAAGTCGTTTGGCGTCACAGTTTACGCCTTTTTAATTTAAAAATTCATTTCAAGTTTAAAAAATCTGAAATTTTCACAGTTTATCAAAAACACCCTATCGAACAACTTTTGTGTTTTAAAGATTCCGAAATAAGTTGAGGAAGCATGTCAAAAATCGAGTTTATTGCACAACATGTACACTGTCAGAATTCAGGTTTATCATAGTATGGAAAATCGACATTTTGACACACCAAATGGACTCCAAAAATTCTGAAATTTTATATGCACATACTAGACATAATTATCTACAAAATATAAAAACAGGTTCATCAAATTCGGACATATTCACAGGCAGATTTCGAAAATGTTTTGTCAAAACAGTTTATGTTCGATGCGATTTGAAATAGCAAACATCGACGAAAATGTCTGAAATTTTTACAAAATCTAGATTAATGTGTTAGGATTAAAAGTCTAGTTTTGAGTTTTTCGGTTTGAACTCTCGAAATAGGGGTTTTGGTCCGATTTCAAATCTGTCACAGTTTCAAGTTCGACTCTCAAGGCAGGTTTGTTGGAGGCCGTTTTCAGATATTAACACGGAATGAAAAATTATGAAAATTTTACACGAACTAGATCTATGTCTTAGGAACATTTTTCGTGTTTTAAGTTTTTCCGTTTGAGCAGGTTTAAGTGTTCGAAAAATTCACACCAAATTGTTGCGCCGAGGGTTTTTCGTGTTGACAAATTCACACCAATGGGGGCTGCAAAAATTCAAAAATTAGGGTTAGGGAGCAGCCTAATATCGTCCCAATATCCTTCCATAGCCCGGGATTGAGTTTCCATCGTCGGGACACGAAAATATGGTAAGAAAATCGCCAAAACGCGTCATGTCGCAGCTGCTGTCTTGGTGGCGCGGGGTTGGCGCGGTTTCTAGCCAAAAACCGCGCGGAGGGCGCGCGGCCTGGTCTGGGCTGTGCGTCCGGACTGGGCCGTGCGATCCCGTCGGGCCTTTTCTCCTCTCTTTCGGACTTTTATCCTCCTACGTTTTCGGGCTCGATTTTTCGGGTCATTCTCGGATCATAAATTCTTATCTTAAATTTATCTCGACTCAAATGAATTTCATATTTGAAATCTTAAGTCCGTCGGTCTCGGGTTCGTCGGATTTCAATTCGTCGTCTTTTGACTCCCGTGCAATAACTTGTGTAATTAAATTTCTTCCGACTTCACGGGTTCTTGGAATTAAAATTCTTTTCCTTTTTGAATTTAGTTCCGATTATTTTGACTCAATTCATGGAATGTCTTCGGGCTTCCTTTCCCTCTTTTATTCCATTTTGAATTTTGAATCTATCGGCGTTTCATTTCCGAGCAATAATTTATTGTGATAAATTATTTTCTTCTTCTCGGAGATATTTCGACATTGATCGGAATAAATTTTATTCCTTTGGACGTTGATAAAAATCTGGGGTATTACATAGGGGCGTCCGTTTAGTCACTTTGTAACGAAACGTAAAAAACCGAACCTAAAAACCCTATCTTGCGCAATTTCTGAAATCCGATTAAAACTCATATTTCGAGAATCCAATCCGAGAAACTCAAAACTAGACTTTTCTTTCTAACACATTAATCTATGTTGTGTAAAAATTTAAGACATTTTCATCAACGTTTGCTACCCCAAATCGATCCGAACATAAACTGTGATTTAAAACCTTTTCGAAAATCTAACAGCATAGATGTCCAAACTTGATGAGCCCGTTTCTATATTTTCTTTTCCGAATTGATCTTTGCAATCTAAATGAAAGTTGTAGATAATCATGTCTAGTATGTGCTTAAAACATTTCAGAATTTTTGGAGTCCATTTGTTATGTCAAAACGTCGATTTTCCGAACTGTGGTAAACCTGAACCCTGACAGTGTATGTTGTGCAATAAACTCGATTTTTGACATGTTTCCTCAACTTATTTCGAAATTGTTAAAACACGAAAGTTGTTTGTTAGGGTGTTTTTGATATACTATGAAAATTTCAGATTTCTCGGACTTGAAATGAATTTTTCAATCAAAAAGGCATAAACTGTGACGCTAGACGACCTTTAAATCGTGAGATTTTGAAATTTCCAAACAAACGACCGAAAACTTGAATTACGATACATCTATACTTTTGAAAAATCCCGTTACACTAAATTGAAACAATATGAGATACTTCGGCGGAGGGTGAGTGCTCTGCAAGGTGCTCCTCTAGCCTTTCTCTTCGGGCCTATAATGGACGAGAGAATTTAGATGAGATACTACGCCAAAACGGCATTGAGATACGGCCTACACTCTCGGGATTATCCGTATGGATTTCCCGAGGCTCCGGAGTGTTTTGGGTATGGCAGATACGGCTGCGGCCGCCGGATGACCGGCTACACTAAATATTGAGAAACGGTGATGTAACGGGGAAAAATTAAAAAACTTAATACTTTTTACGCATTTATTTATTTATTCTTGTCTTTAAATTTTGCATTTAAATTTATGTCTTAAATTTTATAACATGTTAAAGTATTATTTATCAATTTGATGCATGTCCAAGTATACAATTAAATTTTTAATTTTAATTTCAAATTGGTAAATGGATTGTTGTATGCATGATTAGGAGAGAATTTAATTATTTAATTAAACCCCTTTATTTCTATGTTAGGATCGACTTACTCAGTATTTTATAATACTGATAAAATTGTTGTTTTCTTTTTTTCTTTCAGAGTACGGAGATGATGCATAGCATGTGCATTGGGGGATGGAATTATTAAACATTAAGTTGTCGTTTTTATGATACTGCATATCGGGCATGTAAAACCCGAGTTTTGGCCATGTTGGCCCATTTTATTTATTTCCGCTGCGACATATTATTATTACTATTATGTGTGGATGAGACTTATTATTATTTTTAAATAAATTCCGGACTTGTTTTAAAACTCTTTGCAATACCCATAGCCTTGCATCTCTTTAGCAAGCTCGGAGAATCCGTGTCTTGCTAGGGAGGTGTGGCGGTGGCATCCCGGCCTGGGTTATCAAATCCGGGGTGTTACAAGTTGGTATCAAAGCCCGGAAAATTTTAAAGCTACTATTATTATTTTTAAACCATTATTTTAAAACCTAGTATTATTTTTTTAATTTTATTATTTTTAACTACTAGTATTATTTTTAGCCTAAAATTTTCTATCTACTTAGAATAATATTTTGAGCCCAAAGATTAATTATTTTGACCCAAAATTTTTTATGATAGGCCCAAATCATTTTGGCCCAAATACTCATGTTTTTGTTACTTTAGCCAAATTATTAATTTTGACCCAATATAGAGGCCCAACTTTTTAATTACTTAAATCCATGATTAAATTTAAATTAAAAACACATTAAATAAATTTTTATTGGGGGGATTGCATATGCATATTCATGTAGATTTTAATTCCTGCATATCTTGACGTTGCTCGAAACATGTTCTAACTCTAACCTCTTTGTTGACATTAGATGGCCGAACCCAACACGAACATGATCAATCTGATGATGAAACTGACTAACGCGTACCTCGAGTCACAACAACATGTCAATTACTTCAAGACTGGGTACAACAACTAGAGGGTAACGTGGCCCATTTGGGACATCTTAAGGAAGCTGACCATCACGATATAAACCAACTCAAGGCCCAAGTCGCCGAACTTCAAACCCAAGTGGTTGCACTTCAAAACAAGGATAACGAACTGATGATGCAAGTAGGGCACTTAGGAATGGAACTGATGAGCCTAGGGGATGACGTATTCCCTCAGAGCCCTGAGCCTGTTGGGACACCCACCCCCATTGACGTATCCAGCGACGAGGACGATCCCATCGAGGATGCACCTACCTATTCACTCTAGACTTAGAGATCCATACCGATGCACTATTATTTACATATCCCTTTAAATTATTATCAGCACTATTATTTCTGTTTCGAATTCTTGTAACCTAATTAAAAAATTTTCTTGAGTAATAAATATACAAGCATTTATTTTATATACAAGTATATTTTAATTATTCCTTACATTTTATTAAATTATCATTGTTTAATTACCTTGATCAAATGAGGGAACAAGGTAATAATAAATAAACAACATATGTATATATATAATATGAGATAACAACTAAACAAAAATACAAGTATTAATAAATAAATGACATATATATATTATATAAAGACAATAATTAAACAGGGTACCTCCAACCCCAAACCCTGAAAACCCTAAACCCTAGACCCTAGATTTTAAAAAAAAATCCTGAACAAGTTACTGTTCACGAAAAAAAAAAACAAAACAACAAGTGTTAAGCAACTTCCAACAACAACAAATAATACATTAAAACTCTAAACAACCTCTACTAACAGGGTCTAGTGGATTGATACCTGTTAATACGATAAATTATTTAATAAATCACCTTACAAGCATTATATAATACTTCAACAAGAAAATCTAAACTCTCCTGTTCTTGCAACAGCATGGCACCGAGAGGAAGACCACGCCCCCAGCCCACTACTCCCAACGCCAACGAAACACCTGGGCAACCAGATATGCCGATACCCAACGAAGGGGTACACGCTCAAGAGCAGCCAGCAAACCCTATGCCAAACAACATGGACGCTCGTCTACGCACCTTAGAAGAGGTTCTCATTGCGATAGGGAACGCACATGTGAACCAGGGCCAAGCAGCTGCGGTACCTCCACCCGAGGCCCGCATTAACTACTTAGCTATGGTGAACTCATATCACCCTCCGCGCTACGCCGGTGAAGACGACCCGGCTAAACTCGAGGAATGGATCCGAACATTCGATAAGTTACTAAACGCTGTGAGGTGCCAGTTGGCGAGAAGGTGAACGTGGCATCATACTACCTCGGAGCTGAGGCGGGCGAATGGTGGCGTGCCACGCAAGACAAGTTAACTGAGGACGAAGAACCCTACTCGTGGGAGGAATTCATGGGACCGCTCAGGGATCGATTTTATCCCATGAGCACAAAGGCGGCGGTGTACGAGGAGTTCCTCTCGTTGAAACAAGGAGGACAAACGGTGCAGGAATACTACGCCCATTTCAAGGAGTTGGTGCGTTTCGCACCAAGGCTCGTGCTGACAGACGTGGAAAAGGCAGAAAAATTTGAAATGGGGCTGAACTTGACCATACGGGAAGTGATCACTGGCGTCCACTACCCGGACCTGCAAGCGGTGTACGATCGCGCGATAGCTGTCGCGAGGGTGCAACAAATGAAGAGGAAAGTGAGTGGAGAGCCCAGCCGGGCATTTCAGGGACAAGATAAGAGGAATAGGGATAACCGATCCGGTAACAATTCTGGGGGAGACAACTTTCGGGGAGGCCTGAACAGACCCCCTCCGAACAACAATGGGGGAAATGATGGGAGAGTCTTTTTCCAGGGTAACCCGGTGCCACCATGCCCGAGATGTGGCAAGCCCCACTTGGCTAGGGGATGCCCCCAACAGGGCGCGTGCTACCGGTGTGCTAGCAGTGGCCACTGGGTGAACGAGTGCCGCACTCGAATGGACAACATCACCAAGAGGGAAGACTTAGGCACGGGACCAGCGCAACCTCGCAATCAGGATGGGCGGAATGGAAACAACCGGGGGTATAGACCCCCTCAAAACCAGAACTTCAACCAAAATCAACGCCCTCCGCAGAACCCAAACCAGCAACAGAACCAGAACCCGAACCGGGATCAACAAGGCAATCAGGGACGACCAATGGGGCGGTTGAATGGTATTGTAACACCCGAGAAAAAAAAACAAATTCAAATTGTTTTGAACTACGTCATGACTTGATCCCTTCACAGGGTACGTAGGCAGCTTGGAAATCTAAATTCTAAGTTCACTCACAAAATAAATCACAAAATAAATCACAAAATAAATCACAAGATAAATCACAAAAACGTTAGGAGGAATTGGAACTAATTTAACTAGACTAATTATGGCACGGAAATGTTACGAGCGTTAAACCCGAACTCGTAACAAATTTAAGGTAAAGATTTCGAACCGGAAACGACCCGAGGAGTCGAGCCAACACGTATAGGATATAAAACCGATAGAGAAAAGAAGAAAAGACCCGACGGACCACGCGGCCACCGCGCAGAAGAAGGAGACGCGTCCCAGGACTGGTCGCGCGTGCTCCGCGTGGACATCCCTGTACGTGCGCGTCACCACCGCGCCATAGGTGCAGGAGGTGTAAACTTTCCTTCCATGGCGATTTTCTTGCCTAAATTATGATTTCCTTCGATGGTAAATGGATCCCAGCCTTGGGAAGGGCTTAAGAACAGATAGGGACGCCCTCACCCCCATTTACACAGAAAACACAAGTCCTTACACTCTCATTCTTCCTCTCCAAGCCAAAATCTCTTCGACACCACTTTCCGGCGAGTATTCCGGCGACGACGAGGCAAACGGGATGAAGCCTCTGCTTCCTAGACCTTCGTAAGTCATAATATAGTGTTTAGTTTGTCCATAAACCTTAAAAACTCGAAATCCAACATCCTTTCCTTTGCTACGATTTCACGTCGGGGGACGAACAAAAAGCGATCGGAGAAGTAGGCCGTTCGTCGCGACCTTAGGACATCCGGAAATCCCTTACATCGACCCTATTCTCTAACTAAGTAAGTTAAGACCTTACTCTTCAATTTTTGTGGTTTATTGTCGTTTAAAACTTAAGATCTAGCCACATAACTAAAATCGGTTTTCAAAAACCCTATTTTCGTCCAATTTTAGAAACTCGCCTAAAACCCGACCTTCGGGAATTCAAACCAAAAACTTTTCAACATAGATTTTGTTCATAAGACTCTATCTACCTTGTGTCCAAATTTCAGCCATTGACATAAATATTTGTTATCCAAAATCCTACCGTAAAGTTTCTGTAATAAAACCGAACGTTTGAATTCTGGACAGATTTCTTGACTCGACTTGATGCATATTTTTTCACCCGTTTTTAGACCGATTCAACTTTGCATTTCTATACAAAAGTTGTAGATAATTGTGTCTAAATTATGCATATAAAATTTCATGAACCGGTTCTAAACCAATTTTTGAGTCCGCGCATATGCAGCGTTTTGGGGTCGACTTTTGAACATCTAAAATTCATTATTTCCAAAATCTTAAAACATGAAAGTTTTTCATTAAGGTGTTATGTACATTCTGTAAAAATTTCGGATCAATTGGTTTTAAAATGAATTTTTAATCGGCGTCGCACGTAACTGTATCGGAATCAGTCCTTTGGACAGAAATCCCCTTTTGTAAAGAACTCGAAATTTGACTCACTTCAAAACCTTATTTCCGAAAACTTAAAACATGAAAGTTGTTCGTATGTGTGTTCTTGAGCTACTGTGTAAATTTCAGAATTTTTGGTTTAAAGATGAATTTTTAATTAAGAAAGGCGTAAACTGTGTCGAATCAGATTTTTCGAACTTGAGAAAACTCGAACTACGAAACGCGATATCGAATATTTTGTAACATTGAAATATGAACTTTCGAAAAATCCCGTTCACTAGGCTGAGCCGATCTTCATGCTATCATTATTTTTGAGACTGCCTCGTTTGTGGTCTCCTTACTATCTGAGATTGCCTCGTTAGTGATCTCGCGCGCTGTGTTATTTGGATCGCCTCGTTAGTGGTCCTACTATCTTTGAGACTGCCTCGTTAGTGGTCTCCCATTTATTTGGACTGCCTCGTTAGTGGTCCTACGATTTGAGATTGCCTCGTTAGTGATCTCCCCGGTATGGTGTCCTCTTCTTAGTTTGCGGGATAAAATATAAAAGACTTGCGTGAGTGTTTAATTATGCTTAAATTTTACTTATCATGTTTTTAAATTATGCTTCTAAATTACGTTCTTAAATTATGCTTTTAAATTACGCTTTGAAATTGAGTCCTTTAATTATGTATTCTCGTCTTGAATAAATAAATCATATTCTTCCGCTGCGAGTAAATTATAAATTTTAAATTAATGCATGAAAAGTGTAATTTTAATTAAACACATGTAACCCCTTAAATTTTTAGCTAGGGATTAACTTACTCGGTATATTTTTATACTGATAAACCGTTGTCATTTTTCTTTTACAGAGTATGTCGAGTGACGCATGCACATGCACTTGGGGGGAAACATTTATGAACATTTTTAATTACTGCATCATACTACTGTTTTACCGGGCCTCTTGAACCCGAGGTTTGGCCGTGTTGGCCGTGATTACTTTTCCGCTGCATTTACTCTATCTCGTGCATGGATGATTATTACTTCCGTATTTTGAATTAAGTATTATTAATTTCCGGACTCAATATTGAAATGTTTTTAAATCTTTTACGTACCCATAAGCCTTGCATTTCCTTAGTGAGCTCGGGAAGCCGTGTCTTGCTAGGGAGATGTGGCGGTGACATCCCGGCCTGAGTTATCAAATCCGGGGTGTTACAAGTTGGTATCAAAGCTCGGAAAATTTTAAAGCTACTACTATTATTTTAAACCATTATTTTAAAACCAAGCATTATTTTTTTAAATTTATTATTTTAGACTACTAATATTATTTTTAGCCCAAAAGCTTATTTTTACGTAGCCCAATATCTTAGCCAAAGAAATATTAAAATTTTTGGTCCACTATAGAGGCCCAACTTTTATTCCTACCCATGTAGTAGATTTATTTTAAATACATGGATAAATTAAATTTTTAATGGGGAAGGGGACTCGCACTTGCATATTGCATATGCATATTTCATATAGATTTAAATTTCTGCATATCTTAACTTTGCTTGAAATATGTCTAACTCTAACCTCCCTTGTTGACATTAGATGGACGAACCCAACGCGAACATGATCAATCTGATGATGAAACTGACCAACGCATACCTCGAGTCCCAACAGCACATCAATCACTTCAAGGCTCGAGTAGGGCAACTATTGGGCAACGTGGCCCATTTGGCACATCTTAGGGAAGCTGACCATCATCAAATAACCCAACTCAAGGCCCAAGTCGCCGAACTCCAAACCTAAGTGGTTGCACTTCAAAACAAGGATAACGAACTGATGATGCAAGTAGGACACTTAGGAGCGAAGCTGTTAAGCCTAGAGGCTGACGTATTTCCTCCGAGCCCCGAGCCTGTTGGGACCCCTACCCCGATTGACGTATCCAGCGAGGAGGACGATCCCATCGGAGAGGCACCTACCTATTCACTCTAGACTTAGAGATCCTTGCCGATGCAATATTATTATTAGATTTCTGTTTCAAACGCTTGTAACCCAAATAAAGGCTTCCCTTGAGTAATAAATATATAAGCACTTATTTTACACAAGTATATTTAAATTATCCCTCACGTTTATTTAAATTATTTTCCTTCAATTACCTTGTTAAAACTCAATCAAATAGAAGAACAGGGTAATGATAAATAAACAACACAAATATATATAACATTATTATAAATAAACAAATAAGGGTACATCCAACCCCAAACCCTAGAAACCCTAAACCCTAAAAAAAAACAAACAGGTTACTGTTCAAAAAAAAAAACGACAAGTTGTGAACAACCCCCAACGACAACAAACAGTACACTAAGTTCCAACAACCTCTACTAACAGGTCCCAATAGTTTGATACCTATTAATACCATTCTTTATTTAATAAAAATTTTCCTTACAAGCAATTATTTATTTAATATATATATCTATTTAAATTTTACCCTGTATACCTTATCACATTATTTTACCTAATTTCCTTGAAGCGGCTCAGTCCCACAACGATGCAAGTATTGTTGGGCAACCCACACACATATAGATGCAATAAGGAGGTAACAATGAATCCAGAACATCTCGAACCATAAACTAAGGCAGAACAATTAAACCGTGTTTCTAAACAGCAACAAACAACTAACGCAAGTCAAACACGTAACTAGGCAATAACACAACGGAAATATAAACTATGAATCCCAGTCAGCAGAAACATCCTCGTAAGGAGGAAACTAAACAAAATACGTCTTATACGAAACCTAAACGAAAATGCGAATACCAAAAAAAAAAAAACATCACGGATCGGGAGGCGGGAATGGCCGACGCATGTAGTCATCCACATGCCGCACATAGGCATACATGTCGGACATAGTGGCCTGCTGCTGAGCCTGCCTCGTAGCAAATGAGTCCATACGGGCCTGGTAGAAATCCAATCTAGTGTCTAAGGCGTCATAACGAGCCTGCCCAGCTGCAAACCCGGCATCCATACCGACCCGCATCTCCTGCATCATCTGCAGCATCTGAGTCATCTCCTGGCCCTGAGGCGCCACTGCAGGAGGTGGAACTACTGGAGGAGGGGGTGGCTGCTCCGGAGGTACAACTAGAAACAAGCCGCCATCATCAGGCTGCGGGCGAAGTACAGCCCGAGGAACTCCATGACGTAAGGCACTACGCCGGGCAGCGTAAGTCGGGATACGGTAGCAACCACCCGCTGCTAGCTCGTACGGATCTGTCTCCGGTGTCGTGCAAATCCCCTGCGCCGCGCACAAGCCACAAATGAGGTGAATATGGGTAATCACCCTACTCCCTCGTCCTCTCCGCATACCCCTCAAGTTGTCCTCAATACAAGCTCCCACATTCACCCTACCGCCTCGCGCGATAAAGCAAATGGTCTCATAGGCGTGATCCAGGACGATATGGCTCCGGGTAATCGGCCGGACGCGCCCTAACCATATCTGGGTGAGCTCTTGCCAAGGGGAGTCCATCGTCGTCAAACGCAGCTCATGATCGTGCTCGAGCTGAGGAGCCACCTCGGTGCATAAGACATCCCACGCAGGAGCACGAACACGGCCCTCAGGTTGTGGGCGGAATGCGCCATCGTCAGGCAAACCGTAATAGACATTGATCGCCCGAGCACTGAAGCCGAGATAGCGACCACGAACCCATACTTGAGATAAGTCGTCACCCTCCCCAAGACCGCCAATGTTGGCGATAACCTCCATAGCCAGATAACCGGAGGCAACGCCCTCGGGATGACGTGCAAGTCCAGTCCACTGCAAGTACTCCAAGACCGCACTGACCCTATCATCGCCCAAATGATCAGGATATATGCCTCTCTCGGGGACATAAGCCCTGTTTCGACGAAGCTCGTCGAAATAAAAGTCCTGGGCTGCCCTCGTCCTAAAACGAAACCTGTCATGCCGGTGAGGACGCACCTCGTCAAGGAGACCCCTGAGTCTCGGGCCCCGCTGCTCCTCGTCCTCCTCGGACTCGCTCTCATCAGAATCAGGCATCACCGGAGCGGCAGTGCTAGGACCAGCCTCATCGCGCTGAGCAGCCCGTCTCTTGGTGTAACACCCCGGTTTTTGGTCACCCAGGTCGGGATGTCACCGCCACACCTCCCTAGCAAGACACGGTTTCTCCGAGCTTACTAAAGAGATGCAAGGCTATGGTTTTTCAGAATTTAAAACATTCAAACAGCCCATTTATATATAATTTAAAAATAATGTACCAAAGTTGCAGCGGAAAGTATTAATTACATATGTATAATGCAGCGGAATTTAAAATTGGGCCAACACGGCCAAAATACGAGTTAAACAGGCCCGTTCATGCAATTCATAACTAGGACTAGAATAATAAAAGAGAATAATATTTCCCCGAATATCCTATGCATGCATATGATGATGCATATTCTTCATGCTCTGTAGGAAAAAGAAAAAAAATGGTTTTGGTCAGCACAACGTGCTGAGTAAGTTAACACATGCAGGATTATGGGGTTTCAAAGCCATTAGTTAAATTTCAAGGAAACATGTACACAATACCCCATAATTTAATTTATTTATCTAACAACAATTTAATTGCATAATTAAATAGACAGGGATTCCATAACATCACAATATTGCTTGCAAGGTAAATAATTGCATAACATAACTTAAAAGCATAATTTAATTAAGCGAAGGAAAGTATAAGTCTTTTAAATTTTCCCGTTAATCCCTAGCCGAGTATCAGATTTTATTTGTAGATAAGTTTCTCTCGCCGTTTTGGCACAATTTCTCATGTTCAACACCATCGTCCAATCAGGCACGATGTGCAAAGCTAGGAGGGCACCCTGCAGAGCACTCACCCCCTACGTAGATTACTCTCGTCCGTTTAGGCACGAAGCAAAAAGCTAGAGGGGCACCCGATGGAGCACTCACCCCCTACATAGGTCACTCTCGTCCGTTTAGGCACGAAGCAAAAAGCTAGAGGGGCAACCGATGGAGCACTCACCCTCTACATAGAAAGCTCAAACTAGCTATAACGGGATTTCGAAAATGTTTGTTTATGTATTTTATCTCAAAGGAGTTTCCACTCATTTAAACCTTAAAGGCCAATTTCTGAAATTTAGTAAGTTTATCGAAATATACTATTTCAGGACGCTATTCGCTCCGATATCATTTGAAATCCTTTTTCAACAAGATTTTCAAGATTTGACTCGGTCAACCACAGTTTACTTCAAAATTTATTAAAAATCGAGTTTAAGTCCAAAAATTCTGAAATTTGACTGGTTATTCCAAAACACAGAGATGAACAACTTTCATGTTTTAAGTTTTTCAATCCGAGATAAGAAAGTAGGTGAAAAACGTCAATCTTTAACAGGGTTATAATCTGTCCGAGTTTCCACGCATCAGTTTCAAGATTTCAAGATCTACCATAGAAAACTAACTCCAAATTTGATGAAATTTTACAGGATGATTCATAAGACAATTATCTACAACTTTCATTTAGAACTCAAAGCCCAATTCTCATCGGATCAGAGGTTAATCTTCAGCTCAAGTTCGAAACTAATTTCTGTCAAGGTTCTTGATTTCGGTACGAATGCAGATCTGATCGGGTCAGGTTCGGAGGTTCAAATCTCAACGAAAAATTCTAAAAATTTACAGAGTTGTTCTAAATTCATAGATCTACAATTCTTATGTTCAACGCCAATCCTAGTTCGGCCTAGATCTAAGGTAAAAATCAACCTCAATTTCGGATAACGAATCTATCACCGTTTCAAGATCTAAATAGAAGGCAGGTCTGTTCACGGTCGTTTTCGGATATCAGAACACGATAAAAAATTATGAAATTTTTACAGTAAATAGATCTATATCTTAGGAACGTTTTTCGTGTTTTAAGTTTTCTCGTTTGAAGATTTTAAGGGTTCGGAAAAATTAGACAAAATCGCTGCGCCGGTAGAAATCACATGTTGACAGATATTAAGTTCTTGTTTTAGTTCTTTAGATTAAACGAATTTTAACTCTCCCAAAACTGTGTAAGCGTTAACTTACAGATTCGTAGTCGTCCGGGGATGTCGATTTCCGAGGCGTGGCTTCCAGTCCACCGTTTATCTTCTCCGTTCGTCGGGTTCTTCGTTCTCGATCCGGATCGGGGTTTAGAATAGGAAAAGATCGAATTAGGACTCGTTTTTCGAATCAAGGATGGAAAAGAATGGACAAGAACAGATTGGATCTTACCCCGACGATCGAAGACTCCCAATTCTCATCCAAATCAATCCCGTCGTTCGGTTTTGTGCCTCCAACGACTTCCGGATCTAAGGTTTTGTGTATAGAGAGTATCGTAGGGTTTTGAAAAAATGTTCGGGGCTTCCAAGAGGTGTTATTTATAGATAGGCATGACCTAGGGGCGTCCAAGGTCAGCCTTGGTGAGTTTTGAGACGCAAGGTGTTCAACCGAAGTCGGAAAATCCGGATTCGGGCGAGTGAATCTCGCAACGGCTGATTCTGTCGCGTGGCGCGCACTTGGCGCGGGGTTTCCCTTATGGGCGCGCGGCCACCGCGCGGCCTTGGTCCAGGCTGCGGTCTGGGCCGGGTCGTGCGATCCGTCGGGTCTTTCCTCCTCTCTTTCGGACTTCTATCCCTCTATGTTCACGGATTCGGATTTCCGGGATATTTTCGGGTTCCGATTTCCTATCTTAATTTTATTCGGATCTAAATTTACATTTGGACTCGAGTTATTGAGTCCCTTGGTGTTGGGTTTCCGTGTAACCATTTATTCGATTAAATTGTCTTCGGCTTCCCGGGTTCTCGGAATTTTGATTCCTTTTTAATTTAAATCTCATTTCTCATTTCCTTATATTTATTTATTTATTTGCTGAATTTATTTATTTTATTGTATTTATTTTATGTTAGAAAATTCCCGGGTATTACAGTCTACCCTCCTTAAGAATCAACTTCGTCCTCGAAGTTGTGTTTCGGCTTTTCTCGTATTAGGAACTAATCCTTTTGTTTATTTTATTATTTTGTGATTGAACTTAGAATTAAAACTTCTAAGCTGCCTACGTACCCTGTGAAGGGATCAAGCCATAACGTAGTTCAAAACAATTTGAATTTGTCTATTTATTTATTCGGGATACATATTGTCAAAAATAAATGTCTATCTTACGGGGTATTACACTTGGCCCTCGGAGGACACATGAGAGACGCCTAAACAACCCACAAAAAGAGCAACATCCTGCAAATTATCCAATACCAAATATAAGACTAAATTCCACACAAAACTCAAGCAGAAATACGCAAGGGACATCAATATAGACTTCCAACGTGAGTATTCCATAAGAACTCAAATCCTATCGTTCGCTAAGACAAACCGGAAGGTAATCTAGGCAAAGGATATGCTCAAACTAATTCCAAACTCTTTGTGGCATTTCGTCGAACACGTTATGTGCGCAATAAACCAAATTCTAAGTTACTAACAAACACATGGAAGTTGTCCACAAAACGAAAGGATCGCTCAAATAACAACTCATCATTTCCGTACGGCACCAAACAACAAAAAAATGAGCTAATAATCACACCCCAATACCAACCAAAAATCAAAAACTTCATAGTCTTCCTAAAGATTTAAATCCAACAAGAGTTTGCTAAAAACATAAACATATTGTGGCATAAATACAAGCAAAGCAACAAGAGTAACATCAATTACCACATATACTTGCTAATTTGCACAAATCAAGCCTAAAAATAACAAACCCCCAATTTTTGTACATAAACCCTAATTCCTAAATCCCTTCACAAATCAAGTTGTTCAAAGCATAAAAATTGAAATTGATGACTAAAAGTAGTAGGTGCATACCTTACAAATCAAAATCGAAGCCGGCACCGGGAAAAGTTGGGAACAAGAGGGCGAATTTGAGAGAAAATGTGAAGTGGTCTCGGATGGGAAATGGGGGAAGTGGCTCGCGCGGAGCGCGAGCCCTATTTTTTTCGAACTGATGCGACCGCGCGGTCGCCGCGCGCTGAGGCCTCATACCGTGCGGACACCGCGCGGGTCACGGAAGAGGTTTCATTTTTTTTTGATTTTGCTTAATCTCTTTTACTTTACACCACTCACTTAACCCGAGCGTACATTGATAACGAGGTACGACGACATGGGGTATCACCCGACATCATTCCTGACAAAGACAGTAGAATTGCCTCGCATTTTCTTTTTGCAAGGCTACAGAAAACCCTCGGGACGAAAATACATAGGACCATATGAAATCCTGGAAAGAGTGGGAAATCGCTTATCGACTAGCGTTGCCACCACAATTTGCTCGTGTACACGATGTGTTCCACATCTCCCAATTGAAGGAGTATGTGCACGACCCGACCCATGTGTTCCAACCGGAAGAAATTGAATTTGAGGATGAGTTACGAGGAAGTCCCGGTGCGAATACTTGACACGATGGAGAGAGTAACGAGGAATAAGACCGTGAGGATGGTCAAGGTCCTTTGGTCTAACCACGAGACAGAGACGGCGACGTGGGAATTGGAAGCCGACATGAAACAACGTTACCCTACCCTCTTCCAAGATGAACCGACCACAGTTATGGGGACATAACTGTATTCTTAAGGGGGGGAGGATGTAACACCCGAGAAAAAAAAACAAATTCAAATTGTTTTGAACTACGTCATGACTTGATCCCTTCACAGGGTACGTAGGCAGCTTGGAAATCTAAATTCTAAGTTGAGTCACAAAATAAATCACAAGATAAATCACAAAAACGTTAGGAGGAATTGGAACTAATTTAACTAGACTAATTATGGCACGGAAATGTTACGAGCGTTAAACCCGAACTCGTAACAAATTTAAGGTAAAGATTTCGAACCGGAAACGACCCGAGGAGTCGAGCCAACACGTAGAGGATAGAAAACCGATAGAGAAAAGAAGAAAAGACCGGACAGACCACGCGGACCGCCGAACCGGCCGGTCCGGCCGCCACGTGCTCGCCGCGCGCCGCCGCGCGGAAGAAGGAGACGCGTCCCAGGACTGGTCGCGCGTGCTCCGCGCGGACATCCCTGTACGTGCACGTCAACACCGCGCCAGAGGTGCAGGAGGTGTAAACTTTCCTTCCATGGCGATTTTCTTGCCTAAATTATGATTTCCTTCGATGGTAAACGGATCCCAGCCTTGGGAAGGGCTTAAGAACAGATAGGGACGCCCTCACCCCCATTTACACAGAAAACACAAGTCTCTACACTCTCATTCTTCCTCTCCAAGCCAAAATCTCTTCGACACCGCTTTCCGGCGAGTATTCCGGCGACGACGGGGCAAACGGGACGAAGCCTCTGCTTCCTAGACCTTTGGTAGTCATGATATAGTGTTTAGTTCGTCCATAAACCTTAAAAACTCGAAATCTAACATCCTTTCCTTTGCTAAGATTTCACGTCGGGGGACGAACAAAAAGCGATCGGAGAAGTTGGCCGTTCGTCGCGACCTTAGGACATCCGGAAATCCCTTACAGCGACCCTATTCTCCAACTAAGTAAGTTAAGACCTTACTCTTCAATTTTTGTGGTTTATTGTCGTTTAAAACTTAAGATCTAGCCACGTAACTAAAACCGGTTTTCAAAAACCCTATTTTCGTCCAATTTTTAGAAACTCGCCTAAAACCCGACCTTCGGGAATTCAAACCAAAAACTTTTCAACATAGATTTTGTTCATAAGACTCTAATCTACCTTGTGTCAAAAATTTCAGCCATTGATATAAAGATTTGATATCCCAAATCGTACCGTAAAGTTTCTGTAATAAAACCGAATGTTTGAATTCTGGACAGATTTCTTGACTCGACTTGATGCATATTTTTTCACCCATTTTTAGACTGATTCAACTTTTCATTTCTAAACAAAAGTTGTAGATAATTATGTCTAGATTATGCATATAAAATTTCATGAATTTTGGAGTTCATTTGATATGTCAAAACGGACAATTTCCGAACCTGATCTAAACCAATTTTTGAGTCCGCGCGTATGCAGCGTTTTGGTGTCGACTTTTGAACATCTAAAATTCATTATTTCCGAAATCTTAAAACATGAAAGTTGTTCATTAGAGTGTTATGTACATCCTGTAAAAATTTCGGATCAATTGGTTTTAAAATGAATTTTTCATCGGCGTCGCACGTAACTGTGTCGGAATCAGTCCTTTGGACAGAAATCCCCTTTTGTAAAGAACTCGAAATTTGACTCAATTCGAAATCTTATTTCCAAAAACTTAAAACATGAAAGTTGTTCGTATGTGTGTTCTTGAGCTACTGTGTAAATTTCAGAATTTTTGGTTTAAAGATGAATTTTTAATTAAGAAAGGCGTAAACTGTGTCGAATCAGATTTTTCGAACTTGAGAAAACTCGAACTACGAAACGCGATATCGAATATTTTGTAACATTGAAATATGAACTTTCGAAAAATCCCGTTCACTAGGCTGAGCCGATCTTCATGCTATCATTATTTTTGAGACTGCCTCGTTAGTGGTCTCCTTACTATCTGAGATTGCCTCGTTAGTGATCTCGCGCGCTGTGTTATTTGGATCGCCTCGTTAGTGGTCCTACTATCTTTGAGACTGCCTCGTTACTGGTCTCCCATTTTTATTTGGACTACCTCGTTAGTGGTCCTACGATTTGAGATTGCCTCGTTAGTGATCTCCCCGGTATGGTGTCCTCTTCTTAGTTTGCGGGATAAAATATAAAAGACTTGCGTGAGTGTTTAATTATGCTTAAATTTTACTTATCATGTTTTTAAATTATGCTTCTAAATTACGTTCTTAAATTATGCTTTTAAATTACGCTTTGAAATTGAGTCCTTTAATTATGTATTCTCGTCTTGAATAAATAAATCATGTTCTTCCACTGCGAGTAAATTATGAATTTTAAATTAATGCATGAAAAGTGTAATTTTAATTAAACACATGTAACCCCTTAAATTGTTTAGTTAGGGATTAACTTACTCGGTATATTTTTATACTGATAAACCGTTGTCATTTTTCTTTTACAGAGTATGTCGAGTGACGCATGCACATGCACTTGGGGGGAAACATTTATGAACATTTTTAATTACTGCATCATACTACTGTTTTATCGGGCCTGTTGAACCCGAGGTTTGGCCGTGTTGGCCGTGATTACTTTTCCGCTGCATTTACTCTATCTCGTGCATGGATGATTATTACTTCAGTATTTTGAATTAAGTATTATTAATTTCCGGACTCAATATTGAAATGTTTTTAAATCTTTTACGTACCCATAAGCCTTGCATTTCCTTAGTGAGCTCGGGAAGGCGTGTCTAGCTAGGGAGATGTGGCGGTGACATCCCGGCCTGGGTTATCATATCCGGGGTGTTACAGGTATCAACCAGGAGGATGTGCCTGTGCAGGGTGACGTAATGGGAGGTACGTTCCATGTTTTAAGTACGCCCCTTAAAGTTCTGTTTGACTCAGGAGCTAGTTGTTCAATAATATCATCAAGAGTCTTACCTGAACTAGATCTACCTATGTTGGAGCTGATTAACTTAGGAATTCAACTACCATCCGGAGAAATAGTATCACGCTCTAAGCGCTATAACGGAATTCCAGTAGGTATAAAGAACGTAGAGTTTTTCGCGAACCTGATAGAATTCGGTCTAACGGATTTTGACGTCATACTAGGGATGGATTGGTTAACCAAATATAAGGCCGTGATCGAATGCCAAAAGCAAAAGATCACGTTATCAAAGAGCAAAGGGAGGAGAGTCATCTTTTACTCCCAGCCCCCTAAGAAGCCTAACAAGATAGTTAACGCCTTCAAATTATGTAGCTTAATGCGTAAGGGTTACGCGTTGTATGCATGCTACATTCATAACCTTGAGGCCGAAGGAGTCAAGGTAGATAACATTCCGGTGGTGAGAGAATACCTGGATGTATTTCCTAAAGACGTTCCCGGCATGCCGCCTGAGAGAGATCTTGAATTCACCATAGATCTCATTCCGGGAACGGAACCGGTCTCAAAAGCTCCTTACCGCATGGCACCACTGGAAATGAAGGAGCTAAAGGAACAACTCGAGGAGTTGTTGGAGAAGGGATACATAAGGCCGAGCACGTCTCCATCGGGAGCCCCAATCTTATTCGTTAAGAAGAAGGACGGAGGTCTACGACTATGCATTGATTATAGAGGACTTAATCAAGTCACCATCAAGAACAAGTACCCGTTGCCCAGGATCGAAGACTTATTCGACCAACTGAAAGGAGCTTCAGTATTCTCAAAGATCGACCTGCGATCTGGATATCACCAGTTAAGGATCGCCGAAAAGGATATTCCAAAGACGGCGTTCAGAACTCGTTACGGACACTACGAGTTCACGGTGCTATCATTCGGGTTAACGAACGCCCCCGCGATGTTAATGAATCTTATGAACAACGTATTTTGAGAACTATTAGATCAATGTGTGGTGGTGTTCATAGATGACATATTGATCTACTCGAAAAGCTAAGAAGAACATTCCGAGCACTTACACAAAGTGTTAGGGATCTTACGAGTAAATCAGCTGTATGACAAGCTGTCCAAATGCGATTTCTGGTTAAGAGAAGTGGCATTTCTTGGGCATATAGTATCCGCCCACGGAGTGGCAGTAGACCCGGCGAAGATCTCGGCAGTGACCGAGTGGGTGCCACCGAAGAACCCAACAGAGATAAGAAGTTTCCTTAGACTGGCAGGATACTATAGGCGATTTGTAAAGAACTTCTCAAAAATCGCACGCCCGCTAACCCAGCTGTTAAAGAAAGGGGTGAAATACGAATGGACCGGTGAATGCGAGTCCGCGTTCCAAGATCTGAAGAAACGACTTACCACAGCGCCAATATTGGCGTTACCATCGGAGGATAGTGACTTCGAGGTGTACAGCGACGCCTCGAAAGAAGGATTGGGATGCGTGTTAATGCATGATCAAAGGGTCATAGCATACGCATCGCGTCAACTAAAACCACACGAAGAGAACTACCCGATGCACAACTTAGAACTAGCCGCAGTCGTGTTCGCCTTAAAGATATGGAGACACTCTCTCTATGGGCGAAAGTCTCGGATGTTCACCGACCATAAGAGCCTCAAGTACATATTCACGCAAAAAGAGCTGAATTTGAGGCAGAGAAGATGGTTGGAGTTAATCAAGGATTATTACCTGGAGATTGCTTATCACGAAGGAAAAGCCAACGTTGTAGCTGATGCCCTGAGTCGAAAGACTCAACACGTGGCGAATTCACTCGTGATACCGGCTGAGTTGTACAGAGACTTGGCGAAATTGAGTCTAGAGTTGGTGCATTCTGGCACAGTAAACGAAGTCGTCAACACGATGGTAGTGGGACCTACCATATTCGATGAAATACGACTCGCCCAACCGGGTGAGGAGAAGTTGGAAGAAATTAGGAAGGACATTGCCTAAGGAAAGGCAATGGATGTTAAAATGCATGAAGACGGGAGTATCCGCTTCAAGGGAAGGTGGTGTATACCACGAAAATGTGTTGACCTAAAGCAAAAGGTGATGGAGGAAGGCCATAATACCCCATACTCGGTTCATCCCGGAGGAGACAAGCTGTACAAGGACTTAAAGAAGAACTATTGGTGGCCGAACATGAAAAGAGAGGTAGCCGAATTTGTGGCAAGATGCCTTACCTGCCAGAAGATCAAGGCAGTACGTCAAAAACCCCTAGGACTAATGCAACCATTGGAAATCCCGAGTTGGAAATGGGATAGTATTTCAATGGATTTCGTGTCGGGGTTACCGCGTTCACCGAAAGGGATGAATAAAATCTGGGTGATCGTGGATAGGTTGACAAAAGCTGTCATATTCATCCCAATGAAGGATACTTGGTCCATGGACCAATTGGCAAAGGCGTATGTCAACAATGTGGTACGGCGGCATGGAGTACCACATGACATCATCTCGGACAGAGACAGTAGATTTGTCTAACATTTTTGGACAAAACTACAAGATGCCCTCGGTACGAAAATAAAGATGAGTACCGCGTTCCACCCCATGACGGATGGGCAAACGGAAAGAACGATCCAAACTTTGGAGGACATGCTAAGGGCATGTGTACTAGAATTTAAAGGAAGTTGGTAAAATCATTTACCGTTGATTGAATTTTCCTACAACAACAGTTACCATGCTAGCATTGGCATGTCACCTTTCGAAGCACTGTATGGATGCAAGTGCCAAAGTCCGTTGAGCTGGGGAGAGAGCGATAGGACTATGATAGTTGGACCACAACTTGTTGAGGACATGGCTCAACATGTCAAGATAATCCAAGGGAAGATGAGAGCCACGCAAGACCGACAAAAGAGATATGCCGACGTGAGACAGCAAGATTTGGAATTCAAAATAGGTGATAAGGTCATGCTGAAGGTATCACCGATGAAGGGTGTTATGCGCTTCGGTAAGCGAGGGAAATTGAGCCCACGATACATAGGACCGTACGAGATCCTAGAAAGAGTGGGGAATCTCGCATATCGGCTAGCATTGCCGCCGCAATTTGCTCGTGTCCACGACGTGTTCCATGTCTCACAATTGAAGAAATATGTACATGATCCGACCCACGTACTTCAACCGGAAGAGATTGATTTGGATGATGACTTGAGCTACGAGGAAATTCCGGTACGAATACTTGACGTGAAGGAGAGAGTAACAAGAAACAAGACCGTGAGAATGGTCAAGGTTCTTTGGTCTAACCACGAAGCCGAGACGGCAACGTGGGAATTAGAGGCGGATATGAAGGAGCGTTACCCGACCCTTTTCCAAAATGATGCAACCACAGTTATGGGGACATAACTGTAGTCTTATGAGGGGGAGGATGTAACGGTCCGAATATTTTGTACCCCAAATAAACAAATTCAAATTGTTTTGAACTACGTAATGACTTGATCCCTTCACGGGGTACGTAGGCAACTTGGAAATTTTAATTCTGGGTTCAGTCAAATAATAACAAACAACAACACACAATAAATACAATCGCTTAATCAAACAATTCCCGAACTCGCGAGACGATAAAGCGCAACTTCGAGGACGAAGTTGATTCTTAAGGAGGGTAGACTGTAATACCCGTAATTTTTATAATATAGAATTTAATCCGATAAGAAAAGAGGTCGTGTTTCTGAGAACCCATAAAATCGAAAATGCACGAAAGTCGAAGGACGACGATTTAGGAGCCGACGAACCCAAAACCGACGGACCTAAGATTTCAAACATGAAATCAATTTAAGTCGGAATAAAATTAGGATGGGAATCACAATCCAAAAATATCCCGGAACATGAGAAGGATTTTATTAGGTTCCTTATCTCGTTTTTATCACCAATCCTCAATCTAACTTTCGAATCATTGGTTTGCAAACCCGTTCGTGGCCAAAGTTGGGAACTTTGCGTTGAGGAGATCCGTTCGTAGTGAAGTTGGACAAGCCGAATGACCCGAGGACGACCAAACACCTTACCACAGTAATTTGATACCTTTCATATCAATACGGGTGGCTTAGGGGCGTCCGATTTAGTCACTTTGTAACGAAACGTAAAAACCGAACCTAAAAACCCTATCTTGCGCAATTTCTGAAATCCGATTGAAACTCATATTTCGAGAATCCAATCCGAGAAACTGAAAACTAGACTTTTGTTCCTAACCGATTAATCTTTGTTGTATAAAAATTTCAGACATTTTCATCATCGTTTGCTACCCCAAATTGATCCGAACATAAACCGAGATTTAAAACCTTTTCGAAAATCTTACAGCGTAGATGTCCGAATTTGATGAGCCCATTTCTATATTTTCTATTCCGAATGGATCTTTACAATCTAAATGAAAGTTGTAGATAATCATGTCTAGTATGTGTATATAAAATTTCAGAATTTTTGGAGTCCATTTGGTACGTCAAAACGTCGATTTTCCAAACTGTCGTAAACCAGAATCCTGACAGTGTATATGTTGTGAAATAAACTCGATTTTTGACATGTTTCCTCAACTTATTTCGAAATCGTTAAAACACAAAAGTTGTTCGTTAGGGTGTTTTTGATATACTGTGAAAATTTCAGATTTTGCGGACTTGAAATGAATTTTTAAATCAAAAAGGCGTAAACTGTGACGCCAAACGACCTTTAAATCGTGAGATTTTGAAATTTCGAAACAAACGATCGAAAACTTGAAATACGATACATCTATACTTTTGAAAAATCCCGTTACACTAAATTGAAACAATATGAGATACTTCGGCGGAGGGTGAGTGCTCTGCAGGGTGCCCCTCTAGCCTTTCTCTTCGGGCCTATAATGGACGAGAGAATTTAGATGAGATACTACGCCAAAACGGCATTGAGATACGGCCTACACTCTCGGGATTATCCGTATGGATTTCCCGAAGCTCCGGAGTGTTTTGGGTATGGCAGATACGGCTGCGGCCGCCGGATTACCGGCTACACAAGAAACTTACGAAACGGCTGCGGCCGCCGGATGACCGGCTACACTAAATATTGAGAAACGGTGATGTAACGGGGAAAAATTAAAAGACTTAATACTTTTTACGCATTTATTTATTTATTCTTGTCTTAAAATTTTGTATTTAAATTTATGTCTTAAATTTTATAACATGTTAAATTATTATTTATGAATTTGATGCATGTCCAAGTATACAATTAAATTTTTAATTTTAATTTCAAATTGGTAAATGGATTGTTGTATGCATGATTAGGAGAGAATTTAATTATTTAATAAAACCCCTTTATTGCTATGTTAGGATCGACTTACTCAGTATTTTATAATACTGATAAAATTGTTGTTTCCTTTTTTCTTTCAGAGTACGGAGATGATGCATAGCATGTGCATTCGGGGATGGAATTATTAAATATTAAGTTGTCGTTTTTATGATACTGCATATCGGGCATATAAAACCCGAGTTTTGGCCATGTTGGCCCATTTTATTTATTTCCGCTGCGACATATTATTATTACTATTATGTGTGGATGAGACTTATTATTATTTTTAAATTAATTCCGGACTTGTTTTAAAACTCTTTGCAATACCCATAGCCTTGCATCTCTTTAGCAAGCTCGGAGAATCCGTGTCTTGCTAGGGAGGTGTGGCGGTGACATCCCGTCCTGGGTTATCAAATCCGGGGTGTTACAGAACTAAAACTTGATTTGAACATAGAACTTGTAGATCTATGTCTTGTGCATCTTCCTGTAGTTTTCGTTGAAATTGGAGTTCGTTTGCTATGGTAGAATTCAGATTCTTGAAACTGTTGCTGTAAATTTCGGACAGGATGGTGTTCTAGTAGAAAATCGTATTTTTGACTTAATTCCTTAACTCGGATCGAATAACTTAAAACACGAAACTTGTTCGTCTCTGTGTTTATAAGTTACTGAAAATTTTTCAAAATTTTTGGACTTAAAACGAATTTTTAATGATTTATGGAGTAAATAGCGTCTTATGAAAGTCAAATCTTGAGAAACCCGTTGAATTCGTGAAGTTGACCTTTAAGGTTAAACGAGTAGAAATTCCTTTGGAATAAAATACATGAAATAATATTTTTCAAAATAAAATCCCCTTATAACTTGATTAAATTAAATTAGGGGGCGAGTGCTCTGCAGGGTGCCCTCCTAATGATTCACTTTGTGCCTTTATGGACGATGGTGACCCGCACGAAATATGAGAAACACTGCCAAAACAGCACGAGATATATGGCCTACACTCTCGAGAACATCCGTATGGATTTCCCGAGGCTCCGGAGTGGTACTGTGTATGGCGGATACGGCTGCGGCCGCCGGACTGCCGACTAGACTTCTAGAGATTGCGATGCAATCGTGAGAAACTTGAAATACACGATCTTGTTAAATGGGGATAATTAAAATACTTTATTATTGCTTCTAATTAAATTGTTTAGTGTTTTATTTAAATTAATTATTGTTATGCCAGATGTATGATTGGTTTAGATCCATGATTAAATTTTATGCAATTCATTTAGTTAATTAAACTAAATTGTATTCTATCTAGTAGCATGCTTTTATTTAAATTTAATTAATGGTTTTGAAACCCCATAATCATGCTATTGTTAACTTACTCAGCACGTGTGGCTGACCAAAACCATTTTCTTCTTTTTCTTACAGAGTATGTAGATTATGCATGATCATGAGCATGCATGGGCACTTTTGGGAAGAACATTATTTTTAATTTCATACATTAGACTACGACTTGCATGAACGTGCCTGTTTAACCCGTGTTTTGGCCATGTTGGTCCTATTTAAATTTCTGCTGCAATACTTGTACTTAAATATTAATTCCGCTGCACTATTATGATATTATTTTTTTCGAACTATATTGTATGGGCTGTTTGAATGTGTTTTAAATATTTTAAATACTGCAATACCATAGCCTTGCATCTCTCTAGCAAGCTTGAAGGAATCATGTCTTGCTAGGGAGGTGTGGCGGTGACATCCCGACCTGGGTTACCAAAAACCGGGATGTTACATGTTTAGAAATTTCAAATCTCACAAGTTAAAACCATTCGTTGTCACAGTTTACGACTTTTTAGTTTAAAAATTCAATTCAAAGGCGATTGATCTGAAATTTTCACATTGTACCAAAAACACCCTAACAAACAACTTTCGTGTTTTAAGTTTTACGAAATAAAGTGAGGAAGCAAGTTGAATTCTACATTTTATGCACAGACCATGTTCTGTCAAAATTTCAGTATGACACAGATTCAAAATCGGGTTTTTCGACTTATCAAATGAACTCCAAAAATGCTGAAATTTTGTGGACACATACTAAACATGATTATCTACAACTTTTGTTATCATCAAAAAAGATTAATTCGGACTGGAAATGATAGAAACATGCTCATCAAGTTTGATTAAGTGCACTGTCAGTTTTTCGGAAATTCTTAAAAATACAAGATATGTCCGACATGATTTGGGGTATCAAAACTCGATGAAAATCTCTGAAATTTTTACAAAACGTAGCCTAAGATCTTAAGATCAAAATCTTAGTTTTGAGTTTTTCGGTTTGAACACTCAAAGTAGGAGTTTTGGTCGAATTTCAGAAAACACGCAGATTGGTGTTTTACGTTCGATTTTAGGTGTTTCGTTTTCAATCCAATGATTCGGACGCCCCTAAGCCACCCATATTGGTATGAAAGGTATTGACTTACTGTAAGAGAGTTCTTGAACATCCTAGGGTCGATCGAATCGTCCAAAATCGCCACGAACGGATCTACGCAACACGTCCTCCTTCTCCTTTGGCCATGAACGTGTTTGCATGTGAAAATCCGCAAGTTAAAACGAAGGTTATGGTCCTAAAAAAATAAAGAAACCTTATTTACATCTTACCAACAATCCAAAGCTTGAAACCCTTGCTCTACACACTTCCTCGGTCGGATTTGGTTGCCGGAAAGTTGTCGGAAGGTAAGAACTTGTGTTTTCGGTTTTGGGAGAGCTTGGGAAGAAAGTGAGAGGCAATGGGGGGTTTTTTGGGGTAACTTAGGATTGTGTAGACTGATTTTAGGGTGTTAGGATCATATAATATCGACCAAATCCGCTCCCCCCTGAATTAGGCCAAGTTTCCATCGTCGGGACATGAAAACATGGTAAGAAAATCACCAAAACGCGTTTTTTTGGGGCTGTGCTGTGCACCGGCGCTGTAATGGCGCGGTTTCGTCCAGACCGCACGGCTACCGCGCGGCTCCGGCCTAGGCTGCGGCCTAGGCCGGGTCGTGCGATCCGTCGGGCCTTTTCTCCTCTCTTTCGGAATTCTATCATTCTACATTTTCGGGCTCGATTTTCCGGGTCATTCTCGGATTACGATTCCTATCTTAAATTTATTTCGACTTAATTTGATTTCGTGTTTGAAATCTTAAGTCCGTCGGGTTTGAGTTCTTCGTTTTTTGACTCCCGTGCGTTTCCAACTTTACGGGTTCTCGGAATCAAGATCATCTCGGTCTTCGGATTAAATTCTATCCCATATCATAAAATTTACGGGTATTACAACAACCACAAAAACTGAATCTTTACTTGTCTTTCTCTTGGGAAGTCCCACTACAAAATCCATGGAAATATCCTTGAATGGGCTCTCGGGCATCGGTAGTGGTGTGTACAACCCATGTGGCTTCAAGGTAGCTTTGGCTCTCTTGCACACCAAACACCTCCCAACATGCTTCTCGACATCCTTGCGCATCCCAGGCCAATAGAACTTTTCCTGCAAAGCACCTAAAGTTTTGGTGACACCAAAGTGTCCCTCTAACCTCCTTCATGCACAATCTGTCAGTCCTGAACAAAAAGTTATCATGCAAGTAAAAATCTTTGAAACCATGCTTTTGACAATTTTCAAACACTTCCTTAAAATCCTTATCATCCACATAAAGAGATTAGATATGAGAAAATCCTAACACTTGACAATTTAACATGGTAAGCAAAGAATATTTCATAGACAAAGCATCAGCTACCACATTCTCTTACCCTCTCTTGTACTTAATGATATATGGAAAAGTTTCTACAAAAGAACTCCATTTAACATGCCTCTTACTAATGTTAGTTTGACTTTTCATGAACTTAAGAGACTCATGATCTGTATGAATAATGAATTCTTAGGCCTTAATAATGTTGCCAAGTATGTAATGCTCTCACCAAGGTGTAGAATTCCTTATCATAGATCGGATAGCTCAAAGCAGCTCCTTGGAGTTTCTCACTAAAATATGCAACAGGTCTCTTCTCTTGCATCGACACTGCTCCAATTCCCACATCTGAGGAATCACATTCAATTTCAAAAATCAAGTTAAAATCAGGAAGTTTTAAGATAGGTGCATATGTAAGAAGAAACTTTATTTATCTAATGCTTGTTAAGCCTTCTCCTTCCACTCAAACTTTTCTTCCTTCTTGAGTAGGGTTGTCATAGGGGCTACCACAGTGCTAAAATCCTTGATGGAACGTCGGTAGAAGCTCGCTAATCCCAAGAAGCTCCTCACTTCCTTGACCGTGGTGTGGGTTGGCCATTCATGCACCGCTTTCACCTTGTCCTCATCAACTTTGATCCCCTTACATGTCACAATATAACCCAAAAACTTGCAAGATAATACACCAAAAGTGCATTTCTTCTTATTAGCACACAATTTCTCATGCCTCAAAACTTCAAGAATAGTGGACAAATGCTTTGCATGCTCTACCATGTTTTTGCTATATATGAGAATATCATCAAAGTATACCACATCAAATTACCAATGTAAGGCCTAAGAACATGGTTCATCAACCTCATAAACGTGCTAGGTGCATTTGTAAGCCCAAAAGGCATCACTACCCACTCATACAACCCTAGCTTGGTTTTAAAGGCCGTTTTCCACTCATCCCCTTCTCTCATCCTAATTTGATGATAGCCACTACGAAGATCTATCTTAGAAAAGATTTGTGCACCATGTAATTCATCTAGCATATCATCTAACCTAGGAATGGGGTGGCAATACTTAATAGTTATGGCATTAATGGCCCTACAATCCACACACATCCTCCAACCACCATCTTTCTTAGGAACAAGTAAAACAGGAACGGAACAAGAGCTTAAAGATTCTCTTACAAAACCTTTGGAGAGCAATTCTTCCACTTGCTTTTGAATCTCCTTTTTCTCATGGGGGTTGGTTCGATAGGCAGGCCGGTTGGGCAATGGTGCTCCCGGGGTAAGGTCAATTTGGTGCTCTATTCCCGGGATGTGTGGTAAGCCTCCTGGTATCTCCTCGGGAAAGGCATCCTTGTAATCCTGCAAAACTGACACCAACTCGCCAGGACGATCAAATGTAGTATCAACATTTAAGCAAAAATAAGGAGTACGCAGTAAGCAAAAATGTCCCCCTTTCTCTCCAACACTCATTCTTTTTGCCTCTTTCATACTCACAATAAGCCCTCTTTCGTAACCTCACTCACCTCACCTTTTGATCCTCTCACATTTTTATTCTCAACTCTCTTATTCTTTTCTTTCCTCTCATTCTTGTTTCCCACATCATTCTTTTCACTCTCATTTTTCTTCTCAAGCTCACTTTTCTTTTGTTTTTCCCTCATCCCACTGACAAATTGCCCATGTAGAAAGGCTTCGTCCTCCTCAACCGCTTTCACCGATAAAGCTTTGATCACCACATCCTTTCCATCTTTCTTGAAAGTGACCCGATTAACAAATCCATCATAGACAATCCTTTGGTCATATTGCCAAGGCCTCCCTAAAAGTATGTGACAAGCTTGCATAGGCACCACATCACAAGTGACTTGGTCTCCATAGCCTCTCATCTTGATGGGAAAGGTAGCTTGGTTCCTAACCCCCATTTCTCCACTTTGGCTTAACCATTGCAACTTGTATAGATCGGGATGTTGAGATGTTGGCAGCCCTAAAGACCTCACCATCATCTAACTAACAATGTTGGCACAACTCCCATTATCAATGATAACACTACAAATCTTGCCACTCACCTCACAACGACAATGGAAGATGTTGTCTCTTTGCTCCCTTGATTCATGTTTGGCCACTCTCGTGCTCAAACTCCTCAATGATACACAATTGAGATTAGGGAAATCTCCATCTCCATTCTCACTACTTTCTTCCTCCACATCCTCTAGTACCTCATTCGGTTCCTCATTCTCTTCTGTGTCCGACTCCGAATAGTACTCTCCCGATGCATCCAGAATCATCACTCTCTTATTAGGACATTGGTTAGCATAGTGCCCTCTTCCTGGGCATTTGAAACATCTAACATCTCGGTGTCTCTCAACATTAGGCACTTGATTAGGTGTTTGCACACCTTTCCCCTTGTCATCACGCTTGTACTCTTGGCCTCTCCCTCTTTCATTCCCTCCTTGTGGCTTCTTGTACTCCACATAAGTCTTTTTATACTCAACTTGAGGCTTTTTTGCATTTGCATCCTTGGTATAATCCTTAGAATAGGATTTAACCATTTTGCCCCTTCTCTTGGCTTGGACCTCCAACTCTATGGCCATGTGGTAGGCTTCACTCA
The DNA here is from genome assembly GCA_030278955.1 of Hygrophila difformis. Taxonomy (NCBI): domain Eukaryota; kingdom Viridiplantae; phylum Streptophyta; class Magnoliopsida; order Lamiales; family Acanthaceae; genus Hygrophila; species Hygrophila difformis. The sequence continues at coordinate 38,729,139 of JAOANR010000003.1, read as the reverse complement.
CCGTTTCCAAGTTATAAAGGGTCATAACATCGAAGTATTCATAATGTAGGCCAGGAATGAACCTTGACACCGTGTCCTCTTTTTCTTAATCAATTTCAGCTCTAGTCATCAAAGTCTCCATCTTCTTGAAGTACTCATCCATACTCCTTTGGCCTTGAGTGAGTTGTTGCAACCTCTTATAGCTAGTTCTCTTGTATTGCTTTGGCACAAACCTCTCCTTCATTGCCAATTTCAGCCCATTCCAAGACACAATCCTCCCAATAGCTCCTCTCCTAGCCTTAAGCTCTCTATGTTGCCACCATTCCAATGCATATCCCTTGAACTCCAAAACGGTACACCTAACTTTCTCATTCTCCACCATAGGTGTTTGTAAGAAGAACAACTCCATCTTCTTCTCCTAATTGAGATACACATCGGGGTCACTTGATCCATCAAACGGTGGAATAGTGACTCGGTAGTTGGAATTGAAGTTGTTGTTGTTGTTCCTCCTTTGTGGAGCTTGTCGGTTTCCCCTTCTAAAATCTCCTCCATCATAAGAATCTTGTCCTTCGACTCTTCTCCATGATCATCAAAGTCATCTCCTCGATTCAAGTCATCCCCTCTTTGTTGCTCCTCTCCTCTCCTTCTCTTTGGAGGTCGATTGACCGTATCCCTTGCTCTATTTTGTTCCTCTATCATGGTACGGAGATTTTCAAACAATCCCATCATTTGGACAATCCGCTTATTCAAGTCATCCAAAGTAACATTCTTTCCTCGATTTCAATACCCGAACCTTCCGCCATAGCAACTCCAAACCTTATAAGATCATCAAAAACTCAAAATTTGTGAAGTAAGAAATATGGGACAGAGATAAGAAGATATATGCCTAAGCTATACCTCACAACTCTCTATTTTTCTCACACAACCCTCAAGTGTTCCTCTCTAGTTGATCGCCCTCAACCCTTGAGTCATTCACACCAAATTCACAAGATTCAATCACACACTTATCAAGCTAGGATGAGATGATGATTCACAAATGCATTAAAAGTAGCTCCTAGGTAAGGGCTAAACAAGAAAGGCTATCAAGGCTCAAATTGGTTCAAGGATGGATAATGTCAACCCCACAAAGAAATCAAGATCAATCAACAAAAGCTAAGACAGTATTCCAAATCCTCTCTCTCTCTCTCTTTTTTTTTTTTTTGTAGAGCTTGGCTTTTTTGCTCTAATACCTTTTACCCATTCGGTCTCACAATGTTTAGGGGAATTCCACTATCAAAATATTGTTGGCGGAACTTCAACCCTTTGACTCTTGATACATCATATGAACCATGAGGCAACAGTTTTCATCCACTTTTCTTTTGTAATCTTTTTTTATTTCAATAACTCCCAATGCTATAAATCATAAAATAAGCTATCGAAAGCATATAAGCATCAAGCAATCCAAACTTCCCAAGAAAATCAACTTTTGGCATTTCAACAAACACTTTGGGTTGACTATTTTGGGGTATTTTCTAAAAATTGAAAAAATGGCAAACACAAACTAATAGCTAGTAAACCAAGATAGAATACCTAATTAGGAGCTAAGAAGTCCTAATCAAGTTCTGATACCAAATTTAATAATGATGTATGCAAGCAAGGAATTCAAATAACAAGCAACAAAAGCAAAATAAAGGGATAGGGCAAGTGGGTGTTCAATGAGATAAAGGTTTGATCAAGTAAACTTGAATAATGATCAAGCTCCCAAGAACTAAACCTAAAATGCATCAATGAACATACTTAACTCGATCAAAACTTCCAATCCAATTGAGTAAGAGAACCTAACACAAATTCAATGTGAATAAACCCGGTTTGATCTCTGCCCCCAAATCCAACATATAACTTTAGAAGCTAGAAATGCAAATACAAGGAAATACCATGGTAGAAAATGGGGTTTAAGCCTAACATAATGATCCCCAATGTTAAATCCAGTAAATACCAACTGAAATTACATGGAAAAAGTGGGGGAAGAAAAGGAAGTAGGCTAAAAGAAGTAATGGGCGGTCGGATCCCTCTCGGATAGGGTGAAAACCGCAAAAACAGGATTCTGGAGCGGGGGGCCACCACTTTGGTGCCTGGGGGAGTTTTGGGCGCCACCAAGTGTATGTGGCGCCTGAGCTGAATGTGTTCATTGTTCAGCTTCCATTCTGCAGTAGGGTGGCGCCCTGGATGGCGCTTCGGAGGACTTTTGGGCGCCAGCAAGTGTACGTGGCGCCTGAGCTGAAGGTCTTCAAGTTCAAGAATATGGTTGTGTGCTCCAGGGCACCGGAATGGTGCATGAGGTCCTCTTGAGGTGCCAATATGCTTGTGTGGCGCCTTATCTGCTTTGTTTTTTATGTCAGGTTGTCTCTGTTTCGATCTCGGTGTTGGTTGTTGCTTCAAGGATGAACTTGGCAACTTTGATACCTCCTAATGCCATGTGGCTCATGTAGCCATCATCATCAAGCTTCTCTACATGGTGGTCACACCACGGTTCTTGATCATATCACTTTCATTCTTTTTAGTTTTTTTTTTAAATGTTCATTGGTACGCCAATAATTGGTGTACATGTTCCATTACTTATGTATATATTTCTATCTCATTAATTTCCTTGTCTAGCTCTTATTTTGTATCCCGCACCTTATTTTATTGTTTCCTGAGCAGTATCTCCTTTAATTCTTATCTCATATGCACCATTTTTTAAGTGACTTGTTTTGGTACATTACACTACCTACATTCTTTTTATTCTATTATTTATTCACCATCTTAAAAATATTTTGCATGTGAGGATCCATGAAATAGGAGTCTGCCATTACTATGAATACATCATTGATGATAAAATTAATGATATAAGAATTCTGTTATACAATATTTAACTAGTCAAATACTTTCCTTGAAAATATAGTTCTCCTTTTGATAAATTATTTTCCATTGGAAATTAATTACGCATCTCTCAATATTTTCCTTATAAAATATACTCCTCTATTGACTAATTGTTTTCCCTTGGAAAATAATTTGTTTTGAAAAATATTAATTTATTTTATATCTTAATTTAGCCCCTTAATATAATAATTTATTTATTTGGAAAAAAACAATCTTATCGTTATAACTAAATTTTAGGGTATTACATGCGAGGAGCCCAACCGTATGCCAATATGAAAAAATGCACCTTCTACATTCCAAGATCTGATATCTCTGGGTTTCATCGTCAATAAAGAAGGTCTTAAGGTGGATGAATCTAAGATAGCCGCCATAACTGAATGGAAGACACTTACATCAGTTCATGAAGTGAGGAGTTTCCTTGGGTTATGTGGGTTTTTTCGAAGATTTGTTCCATAATTCAATATAATCGCTGCACCCCTAACGGCGCTATTAAATAAGGGAATTCCATACAAAAAGCGGGGAATTGCAGAACCAAAGTCTTTTGAGGAGTTGAAAGATAAGCTGACCCATGCTCCAGTTCTGGCACTACCGAACTTTGATTATCCATTCGAAATCGAGTGTGATGCATTAGGAACAGGATGTGGAGCAGTGGTGATTCAGGAGGGCCGTCCAATGTCCTACTACAGTGAGAAGTTTTCTGGAGCTCAACTGAATTATTCTACCTACGATAAGGAGTTGTTTGTTGTGGTAAGGGCACTAAAGACTTGACAGCACTATCTAGGAGGTCGTGAATTCATCATCCAGACGGACCATGTCACCTTGAAGCATATCAGATCTCAAGATCAGCTGAGCAGACGCCATGTAAGGTGGAGTGGATTTTTGGAGACATTTCCGTATGTGATAAAATATAAGAAATGAAAAGAGAATGTGGTAGCGGATGCTCTTTCGAGGAGAATGACACTGACTGTATATGCTACTACACATCTGATTGGTTTCGAACATATCCGAGAATTGTATAGTGCTGATGCAGATTTTAAGGAAATCTGGAAGAAAAACGAAGAAGCATGCTTTCAAGGAATACTCTCGTTTGGAGGGTTTCCTCTATTTTGGAAATCGTTTGTGTATACCAAAGGGATCGATCAGGGAGCTACTCATTAAGGAATCTCATAGTGGTGATATGATGGGACATTTCGGAAGAAATGTTACTGTGTACATACTGACCGATAATTTCTTTTGGCCAGGTCTACGAAATAGATGGAGGACTTCATTGCCAAGTGCATCATCAGCCTAAAGGCAAAATCCACTGTGAAGCCCCACGGACTATACAAGGCACTACCCATTCCACACGGCCCTTGGGTAGATTTGTCAATGGACTTCGTTTTGGGGCTCCCTAGAACTGCGCGAGCAACGGACTCCATCTTTTGGTCGTTGAGAGATTTTCCAAGATAGCCAATTTCATCTCATGTGCCAGAACAAATGATGCATCCCATGTAGCCAAGATCTTTTTCTAGGAGGTCGTGCGGCTGCATGGAATTCCAAAGACAATCGTGTCAGACCGGGACGCCAAATTTTTTAGTTACTTCTGGAAGTCACTGTGGTCTGAAATAGGTACAAACTTTCCTTTCTCTAGGGCATATCAGCCATAAATGAATGGCCAAACCGAATCTGTTAATTGGGTCCTTGGCAATCTATTAAGAATAATCACATCTTCCAATTCTAAAAGTTGAGATGAATGTCTTCCATATATTGAGTTTGCCCATAACAGACATGTGCACAGTGCCACACACATGTCACCGTTCGAAATAGTATATGGCTTTAATCCGCTAACACTTTTGGATTTGTTGCCACTTCCTCCGAGTGAGCATAAAAATGCAGTTGGCAGGGACAGGGCAATAGCGATTAAGGAATTGCACAATGACGTACAGAAACGTCTGGAGAAAGCCGCAGAAACTTATGCGAAGTACAACAATCGCGACAGAAAGAAGCTCATACTCCACCCCGGGGATTGGGTTTGGGTGCATATGCGCAAAGAGCGGTTTCCCGCTAAACGACGCACCAAACTCTCTCCTTGAGGAGATGGCCCATTTAAAGTTCTAGATAGAATTAATGATAATGTGTATAGACTAGAACTACCTTAAGAGTATGGACTGAATCCCACTTTTTAATCTTGCAGATTTACAATTGTACGAGCGGGATGACGAGGATGCTGATCGTTTGATGGCTCAACCTTCCGAAGACGGAGGGGATGGCATGTGAGCCAAGTCAACAGTGTTGACCATCCCAGAGGGACCCTACTCAAAGCAACGCGCTAAAAGATTCCTGACTGCAATTGCCAAAATATTATCCGAGGAATTGGAAAAATTGGAGCAGTCCAAGAACCGAACAGATAAAGTCCAAGGAAGCCTTGTAATTAATTGGGATAAAGAAATGAAATGAAAATTTAATTACATAAGAAGGTGGGCCCCAAGAGTTGATCGAGAAAAGAGAAAGAACGAATGAGTAAGATGGTCATGCATGATACAATCGTATCCCCAGTCACCCATCGTACTCCACCATCTTCCATCGTGTCCGACACCATTTGCCATACAACAATGAGTACGATGGCCATGCATACGATGGGCCTACCCATCGTAGTCCACCCATCGCACTCGACACCATGCAGCACTTACGAGCAACCATGAAGGTCTCGACGGAGTACGACCTCCCAGATGCATACGATCGTACTCGGCACAACCCATCGTACTCATCCGCAATTCCCGATGTTTCCTAAGGCGTGAAGGCGATGGGCAAGGATACGATCGTATCCCACCCATCGTACTCACTCCACCATACTCACCCTCATTCCGAAAAATGGCTAAGTGTTTTTAGTACGATAGCCAGAGCTTGCATATGATCGTACTCCATTTCCCATTGTACTCAAACTATAATTTTAGGGTTTCTTTATTTTCTTGTTTTGATGCCATTGTTAGGCATTTTAATTACTTTCTCAGTTTCCCTTTTGATGTATCTAGGGTTTGCCTATATATAGGCATTCCCCCAACATTTCATGAATTTAATCCACAGTTGGTTCATACCATCAATCGAGCTTGAGGCACCTCGATTGATTAATACGTTGAAGGATTGAGGAGAGGAAGGGGTCATCATATTGCAGGGATTGCTTGTCTTCAATCTTGAGTCCATTTAAGGTGTAGTCTCCCTATCTTTCATTTTTGCTTTGTTCTTCATTTTCAGACTATAATATTCAACATATCCATGGCACCTCCCCCCCCCCCCCCCCCAAAAAAAAAATCACTAGTTTTACAATTAAAAATTACTACATCAATTTTTGAGGATTCGAATGTTATAAATTTCCTCAATTTCCTCTTCCAATTTCAATGTATTTTAGCAACAAGGGATATATTTTTGAATTGGGGGCTGTAAGAACACCTCCGATCTTCATTATTGAATACATTGTTCTTCATTTTCATTTCTTTGAGGTTATCAAAGGTTATTATTACCTTGGGATTCAAGGGTTACTTGGATTTCTAATCAAGACCTGGTTTATTTACATTGAATTTTTGTAAAGTTCGTCTAGTTCAATTTATTGCAAGTTTTGAATTGAGTTTGAATGTTCATTTGTGCATAGTTGGTTTAGCTCTTGGGAGCTTGATTTTTATTCAAGCTTACTTGATCAGAAATCATCTTCCCATTTGGACTCTCAACTTGCCTTATCCATTTGGACTTTATTTCTTTGCCTTGTTTGCTGAATTCCATTGCATACATCATTGGCACTTCATGGTTTTTGATGGTAATAAAATAGCTTTCCCTATAAAAAATTATTGAAGATTGTTAACCCTATGAAAATTAGGCCCAATTAAGTTAATTTACTTGGCCCAATAAATTCAGCCCCATCCATCTTTCGAGGCCCGGTCCAATTGAAGAGTTATCCGGATAAGGACACGGGCGAGAAGCTGTCATCCAACCCATAGATCTATCCGGACGAATCATGGTGAGAGGTAGCAGTGGAGAGGAAATCATGGCAAAACTTTGGAGAAAATCACGGCATTAAGACTTAAGAAGCTGCAGCCTTGAAGAGGATGGTGGAAAAGGGAACGATTACACAATCAGAAGAGTTGGAGTCAAAAAGGAAGAGGATCCCAACATCAATGCAGCGCACCATCAAGGGAGGAGAATCGGGAGTTTTTAAAGACACCTGTTGAAGCCAGGCATCACCCCATCCCCTATAAAAAGCTGAAGGGGACATGGGAGGAGATCATCTACACTAACCCCAAGAGGACTTTTATATTTTTACTTCCCGCATTTGTCATTCATGCAAGTTTATTTCTTGTTTCTTCTTTTCTGTAAATTTGTCATTCCTTTACTGCTTTTCATTTAAATTCTTGTAATTCCCTTAGTAATCATTGTAATCATCTTCAAACATTGTTCAATCAAAATTCTTGGTTAACAAATTGGCACGCCCAGTGGGATTCGAGTGGAAACCATATCCGCTTAGGAGTGTATGCTACTTAGATCTGGATGAGTAGTAAGGGACTTAACAAAAAAATTTGAAGAGATGTCGCTGCATGATGAAACTCCAGTAAGAACACCATCTGAGAACGTCGATAATGCGGCGGCTACCTCTCAACCACCGCAAGGGATAATGCAAGTGTAATACCCCAGATTTTTATCAACATCCAAAGGAATAAAATTTATTCCGATCAATGTCGAAATATCTCCGAGAAGAAGAAAATAATTTATCACAATAAATTATTGCTCGGAAATGAAACGCCGATAGATTCAAAATTCAAAATGGAATAAAAGAGGGAAAGGAAGCCCGAAGACATTCCATGAATTGAGTCAAAATAATTGGAATTAAATTCAAGAAGGAAAATAATTCTAATTCCAAGAACCCGTGAAGTCGGAAGAAATTTAATTACACAAGTTATTGCACGGGAGTCAAAAGACGACGAATTGGAAGCCGACGAACCCGAGACCGACAAACTTAAGATTTCAAACATGAAATTCATTTGAGTCGAGATAAATTTAAGATAAGAATTTATGAACCGAGAATGACCCGAAAAATCGAGCCCGAAAACGTAGGAGGACAGAAGTCCGAAAGAGAGGAGAAAAGGCCCGACGGGATCGCACGGCCCAGTCCGGACGCACGGCCCAGACCAGGCCGCGCGCCCTTCGCGCTGGTTTTGGCTAAAAACCACGCCAACCCCGCGCCACCAAGACAGCAGCTGCCAATTGCGCGATTTTCGGGGATTTCTTACCATATTTCGACTCCCCGACTTAGAAAAGCCAATCCCAGACGGGGGAAAGGCTATTAGGACGATGGGGGATGATTTTCCACCCCCATAATCAGTCTCCCAAGTTTATCCACCACTCTCAAACTCTCCCAAAGCAAAACACCCACCCGACGACTTTCCGGCGACCTTCCGACGAGTTTCCGGCGACCGACGACGACCAAGGAAGAGTGTAGATCATCGATTACAGTCCTTGAATCATTGATAAGTCGTCCATAGGTTTTTGTTTAAGATTTCGATGCCGAAAATCCGATCTAACCTTAGACTTTTGCTTCCGGATTCGGATTGTGACGTTGGAAGAGGAAATCGACTTGAGGAGATTCGTTCGTGACATCCCGTGGATTCCGGACGACCCCGTGACCTCCTAGACATCATCCCCACTGTAAGTTAATGCTTACTTGGTTTTGGGTGACGTAAAATGCAACCAAACATAGAGATTTAGGAACTCTAAAATCTGTCAACACGAAAAACCCCCGGCGCAGCGATTTGGTGCGAATTTTTCGAACCCTTAAAACTGCTCGAACGGAAAAACTTAAAACATGAAAAACGTTCCTAAGACATAGATATAGTTCGTGTAAAATTTTCATAATTTTTCATTGCGTTCTGATATCCGAAAACGGCCGAGAACCAACCTGCCTTGAGATTCGAACTTGAAACTGGGACAGATTTGAAATCGAATCAAAACCCCTATTTCGAGAGTTCAAACCGAAAAACTCAAAACTAGACTTCTAATCCTAACACATAAATCTAGGTTGTGTAAAAATTTCAGACATTTTCGTCAATGTTTGCTATTTTAAATCGCATCAAACATAAACTGCCTTGATAAGACTTTTCGAAATCTGACTGTGAACATATCCGAACTTGATGAGAATGTTTCGAAAAAGGTAAAATACGAAAGTTGTTCGTTAGGGTGTTTTTGATATACTGTGAAAATATCAGAATTTTTGGACTTGAAATGAATTTTTGAATTAACATGGCGTAAACTGTGACGTCAAATGATTTTAAATCGAAGAGATTGTGAAATATCGAAACAAACGGTCGAGACCTTGAAATACGATATATCTGTACTTTTGAAAAATCCCGTTACACTAAAGTAAAACATATGAGATACTTGGCTATGTAGGGGGTGAGTGCTCGATAGAGTGCCCCTCTAGCTTTTCGCATCGTGCCTAGACGGACGAGTGTGACCTATGTAGGGGGTGAGTGCTCGATGGAGTGCCCCTCTAGCTTTTCGCTTCGTGCCAAAACGGCCGAGAGTGACCGACGTAGGGGGAAATGCTCAATAGAACGCCCCCTAGCTTTTCGCTTCGTGCCAAAACGGCCGAGGGTGAATGTTATGAGAAACTGTGCCAAAACGGCCAATGAAATACTTGAAATACGACACGGCTGCGGCCGCCGGATCACCGGCTATACAAGATACTTACGACACGGCTGCGGCCGCCGAATCACCGGCTATACAAAATATTGAGAAATGGTTACGTAACGGGGAAATAAAAGATTTAATGTTTTTAAGTATTTATTTATTTATGCCCGTCTTTAAATTATGCATTTAAAATTATGTCCTTAAATTTTCATGTCATGACTAAATTGTTATTATGGATTAAATGCATGTTCAAGTACACAATTAAATTATTAATTTTAAATTGATAGATGAGTTGTTTGTATGCATGCCTCGGAGTAAAAATTCAATTATTTAATTAAACCTCTTTACACGTGTGTTAAATTATGATCTTGTGGAAATCCTTGTCTTTTCAAATATGTAATTAAATTATTATTAGACGAATAAAATTTAAATCATGTCTTGTATGCACATGTTTTTCTTAAATGTAATTAAAGATTTTGAAACCCCTTGATCATAGTAGGTGTTAACTTACTCAGCACGTTTTGCTGACCAAACCATATTTTCTTTCCTTTTTCTTTCAGAGTATGAGGATTAAGCATCATCATATGCATACATGGGACATTCGGGAAAAACTCTGTTTTTAAATTCCTACATTTAATTACAACTTGCATGAACGGGCCTGTTTAACCCGTGTTTTGGCCATGTCGGCCCTATACTTAAGTTCCGCTGCATTATACATATGTAAATATTACTTTCCGCTGCAACTTTGATATTATGATTTTTAAATTATATTGTAATGGGCTGTTTGAATATTTTAAATTCTGAAAAACCATAGCCTTGCATCTCTTTAGCAAGCTCGGAGAAACCGTGTCTTGCCTAGGGAGGTGTGGCGGTGACATCCCGGCCTGGGTTATCAAATCCGGAGTGTTACAAAGTGGTATCAGAGCCCGGACTATTTTTAAAACTAGTATTATTATTTTTAAACTATTACGAGTATTATTTTAAACTAGTATTATGTTTTTTTTAAAAAAATAATCCATTATTATTTTAAAACTAACATTTTTTTAGCCCAAAATTTATTTTTCCTAGCTCAATATTTAATTACTATGTTGGCCCAATTATTTTGGCCCAATAACATTGTTTTTACTTAAAGCCCAAATAATTTATTTCTTTCGGCCCAATCTAGTGGCCCAAACCTTTTATCCTTATTCTTTTATAATCTATCCATGGAATAAATTTATTTTTAAAACCCATGGATAAATAAATGCATGCATTAAATTTTTATTGGGGGGATTTCATATGCATATGCATACATAAATATTTGTACTAACCTCTTATGTGAATCATATGTGATACCTAAACTTCTCACTCTAGTGTTCGACATGACCTTGAGACTTGACTTAGAAGCGCTAACTTGAGACTAACTTTGCCTTAGTCCTAGATCTTGATCACTTAGAAACTCATCTTCGCGTGCTTAATAACAGAAAATGGCACCTAGGAGAAAGCCGAGGAAAGTAAGTCCAAACGGCACTGACACTGACCTCCCAAGCGCACCTAACAACAATGAGATTCCTCCGAACATAGGAGATCGAGCGCCTCATCTTCCCAACAACATGGATGAACGTTTAAGGATGGTAGAAGAAGTACTCGTAGTATTAGGAAATGCCGAGGTGCATAGGGCACAAGCGGCAATACCTCCGCCAGTAGCTCGAAACAACTATCTAGCTTTGGTAAATCCCTATCAACCACCACACTATGATGGGGAGGAAGATCCCGCCAAACTAGAGGAGTGGATCCGTACGTTCGATAAACTCTTAAACGCTGTCAAATGCCCTAATGAGGAAAAGATACATGCAACAACTTACTACCTAGGAGGTGAAGCCGATGAGTGGTGGCAAAACCTCCAGAGGAAATTAGTGGAAGATGAGAAAGCCTACACTTGGGAAGAGTTTAAGGAAGCTCTGAGGAAGAGGTTCTACCCATTAAGCACCAAAGCGATGAAGTACGAGGAATTCATTAACCTAAGGCAAGGCGCACAGACAGTGCAAGAGTACTACACCAAATTCAAGGAGCTAGTACGATTTGCTACGAGGATAGTACCAACTGACTCCGACAAGGCTCAGAAATTTGAGATGGGGTTAAACCTGGCCATTAGGGAAGTAATCACGGGGGTACACTACTCTGACCCACAAGCTGTTTATGATCGTGCGGTAGCAGTTGCACGAGTTCAGGGACTGAAGCGGAAGGCGATAGATGAGTCTAGCCAAGGTCCCCAAGCACAAGACAAGAGAGGTAAGGACCGCGGAGCTGATAAAGACTCGGGTAGGAATAACCTTCGCAAAGGCCCAAATGGAACAGCCCTAGGCGACGATGGAGGCAATTATAGAAGAATTGTCACCCGTAAAGGCTACGTGCCCCGATGCCTAAGCTGTAACCAACCTCATCTGGTGAGGGGATGCCCTCAACCCGACACATGCTTCCGATGTGGTCGACGTGGACATCGGATGAAAGAATGTCGAACCCAGATTAAGAATATAACCAAAAGAGATGATCTGGTCGCTGGACCTAACTAGCCACAAATAACCAAGGGGGACTCATGGGACGTTAAATGTGGTAAAAGAAGCGGACATACATGTGCTAGGCGACGATACTTGAACCTTCGTGGGAATAATGTGCAGGCAGTTATGGGGACATAACTGTAATCTTAAGGGGGAGAGGATGTAATACCCCGTAATAATGCATAAGCATTTATTTTTGAAACCCGAATATTTTGTATCCCGAATAAACAAATTCAAAATTGTTTTGAACTACGTCATGGCTTGATCCCTTCACAGGGTACGTAGGCAACTCGAAAATTTCAATTCTGGGTTCAGTCAAACAATAATCAAACAACAAACAATCTACAATCGAACAATAATTCAATAACACATTATCGCAAAATAATAAAATAAACAAAAGGACCCTAACTCTTAGCGCGAGAAAAGCCGAAACACAACTTCGAGGACGAAGTTGATTCTTAAGGGGGATAGACTGTAATACCCCAGATTTTTATCAACATCCAAAGGAATAAAATATATTCCGATCAATGTCGAAATATCTCCGAGAAGAAGAAAATAATTTATCACAATAAATTATTGCTCGGAAATGAAACGCCGATAGATTCAAAATTCAAAATGGAATAAAAGAGGGAAAGGAAGCCCGAAGACATTCCATGAATTGAGTCAAAATAATTGGAATTAAATTCAAGAAGGAAAATAATTCTAATTCCAAGAACCCGTGAAGTCGGAAGAAATTTAATTACACAAGTTATTGCACGGGAGTCAAAAGACGACGAATTGGAAGCCGACGAACCCGAGACCGACGAACTTAAGATTTCAAACATGAAATTCATTTGAGTCGAGATAAATTTAAGATAAGAATTTATGAACCGAGAATGACCTGAAAAATCGAGCCCGAAAACGTAGGAGGACAGAAGTCCGAAAGAGAGGAGAAAAGGCCCGACGGGATCGCACGGCCCAGTCCGGACGCACGGCCCAGACCAGAACGCGCGCCCTCCGTGCTGGTTTTGGCTAAAAACCGCGCCAACCCCGCGCCACCAAGACAGCAGCTGCCAATTGCGCGATTTCGGGGATTTCTTGCCATATTTCGACTCCCCGACTTAGGAAAGCCAATCCCAGACGGGGGAAAGGCTATTAGGACGATGGGGGATGATTTTCCACCCCCATAATCAGTCTCCCAAGTTTATCCACCACTCTCAAACTCTCCCAAAGCAAAACACCCACCCGACGACTTTCCGGCGACCTTCCGACGAGTTTCCGGCTACCGACGACGACCAAGGAAGAGTGTAGATCATCGATTACAGTCCTTGAATCATTGGTAAGTCATCCATAGGTTTTTGTTTAAGATTTCGATGCCGAAAATCCGATCTAACCTTAGACTTTTGCTTCCGGATTCGGATTGTGACGTTGGAAGAGGAAATCGACTTGAGGAGATTCGTTCGTGACATCTCGTGGATTCCGGACGACCCTGTGACCTCCTAGACATCATCCCCACTGTAAGTTAATGCTTACTTGGTTTTGGGTGACGTAAAATGCAACCAAACATAGAGATTTAGGAACTCTAAAATCTGTCAACACGAAAAACCCCCGGCGCAGCGATTTGGTGCGAATTTTTCGAACCCTTAAAACTGCTCAAACAGAAAAACGTAAAACATGAAAAATGTTCCTAAGACATAGATCTAGTTCGTGTAAAATTTTCATAATTTTTCATTGCGTTCTGATATCCGAAAACGGCCGAGAACCAACCTGCCTTGAGATTCGAACTTGAAACTGGGACAGATTTGAAATCGAATCAAAACCCCTATTTCGAGAGTTCAAACCGGAAAACTCAAAACTAGACTTTTAATCCTAACACAGAAATCTAGGTTGTGTAAAAATTTTAGACATTTTCGTCAATTTTTGCTATTTCAAATCGCATCAAACATAAACTGCCTTGATAAGACTTTTCGAAATCTGGCTGTGAACATATCCGAACTTGAGTAGAATGTTTCTATATTTTCTAGTCCGATTTGATCTTTGCAATCTAAATGAAAGTTGTAGATAATCATGTCTAGTATGTGCATGTAAAATTTTAGAATTTTTGGAGTCCATTTGATATGTCAAAAAGTCAATTTTATAAACTGTGTCAAAACTGTAACCTGACAGTGAACGATTTTTGCAATGAACTCGATTTTTGACATGTTTCCTCAAATTATTTCGAAAAAGTTAAAACACGAAAGTTGTTCGTTAGGGTGTTTTTGATATACTGTGAAAATATCAGAATTTTTGGACTTGAAATGAATTTTTGAATTAACAAGGCGTAAACTGTGACGTCAAATGATTTTAAATCGAAGAGATTGTGAAATATCGAAACAAACGGTCGAGACCTTGAAATACGATATATCTGTACTTTTGAAAAATCCCGTTACACTAAATTAAAACATATGAGATACTTGGCTATGTAGGGGGTGAGTGCTCGATAGAGTGCCCCTCTAGCTTTTCGCATCGTGCCTAGACGGACGAGTGTGACCTATGTAGGGGGTGAGTGCTCGATGGAGTGCCCCTCTAGCTTTTTGCTTCGTGCCAAAACGGCCGAGAGTGACCGAAGTAGGGGGAAATGCTCAATAGAACGCCCCCTAGCTTTTCGCTTCGTGCCAAAACGGCCGAGGGTGAATGTTATGAGAAACTGTGCCAAAACGACCAATGAAATACTTGAAATACGACACGGCTGCGGCCACCGGATCACCGGCTATACAAAATATTGAGAAATGGTTACGTAACGGGGAAATAAAAGATTTAATGTTTTTAAGTATTTATTTATTTATGCCCGTCTTTAAATTATGCATTTAAAATTATGTCCTTAAATTTTCATGTCATGACTAAATTGTTATTATGGATTAAATGCATGTTCAAGTACACAATTAAATTATTAATTTTAAATTGATAGATGAGTTGTTTGTATGCATGCCTCGGAGTAAAAATTCAATTATTTAATTAAACCTCTTTATACGTGTGTTAAATTATGATCTTGTGGAAATCCTTGTCTTTTCAAATATGTAATTAAATTATTATTAGATGAATAAAATTTAAATCATGTCTTGTATGCACATGTTTTTCTTAAATGTAATTAAAGATTTTGAAACCCCTTGATCATAGTAGGTGTTAACTTACTCAGCACGTTTTGCTGACCAAACCATATTTTCTTTCCTTTTTCTTTCAAAGTATGAGGATTAAGCATCATCATATGCATACATGGGACATTCGGGAAAAACTCTGTTTTTAAATTCCCACATTTAATTACAACTTGCATGAACGGGCCTGTTTAACCCGTGTTTTGGCCATGTCGGCCCTATACTTAAGTTCCGCTGCATTATACATATGTAAATATTACTTTCCGTTGCAACTTTGATATTATGATTTTTAAATTATATTGTAATGGGCTGTTTGAATATTTTAAATTCTGAAAAACCATAGCCTTGCATCTCTTTAGCAAGCTCGGAGAAACCGTGTCTTGCCTAGGGAGGTGTGGCGGTGACATCCCGGCCTGGGTTATCAAATCCGGGGTGTTACAGCAAGTCCCCACCCTTTCGGAACAAATGCGACTATCGATGACCGAGTCGATGGCCGAATTCATGCCTTTACTTACCAGGCATCTTATGGACGTATTCCGGCCTGCTATGGCCGATCAGACTGATAAATATGTGGATCCCTGCGAACTTCGCAAGAGGGCTCCATTTCAACGAATGGCACGATTATGCCACCAAGCATCCCGGGGCTGTATAGCGGCCCGCAGAGGACTTGGGGGACTGCTTTTGGCCAGCCGCCACTCTCGGAGTTTGGAGGACTGGCGAGTCTTCCTCCATTTCCTTCTACTCATACTTTCGCTCCTGCGGCATCTAACGTGCCGAACTATTGTTATGCGGCGCCCACCATGGTGTACGCTCCTTCTTCGGGATACTTAATGGCGTCTAGTGCTATACCAACCATTCCAGGCATGGCACCACGCCATGCGACGGCACGGCCATTTGGAGTGGCGGCTCCCATCCCACCGGCCGCCATCCCTACTCTAGGTGCGGGAGGAGGACACATGCAACATCAGGCCGCCAACATGCCTCAGGCCACCAACATGCCTCCAGCCGCCAACATGCCTCCAGCCGCCATACCTCATGCCGCCAACCCTGTCCCGGCCGCCATGGCTCATCAAGCCGCCAACCCGCATCCGGCCGCCATGGCTTAAGCCGCCAACCTACACCCGGCGGCCATGGCTACTCAGGCCGCCAACCCTCTCCCGGCCGCCAGTATCCTCAAGCCGCCATGCCTCCTACACAGGTACCCGCGGTGTCACCCGAATTGTTGGCAGATATGATGCAACAACACTTCGGGATTCAATTAAGGCCGCTGGAACGGCCCACGTACAGGAAACCATACCCGGATTGGGTAGACACGACGCAACCTTACCCTAGAGGCTTCAAAATGCCCGAGTTCACCACGTTCTCGGGAGACGACGGCAAATCAACAGTAGAACACCTGGGCAGATTTACTGCTCAATGTGGGGAAGCTGCAGCCAACGATTGGCTGATGTTAAGATTGTTCAGCTCATCTTTGACTGGACCTGCATTTGCCTGGTTTGCATCCTTGCGGCCGAATTCAATTCAAAATTGGGCCGATCTCGAGCGGGCATTTCACGACAGATTCTATACACCTCTGTCACAGGTTAGTCTTGCAGATCTCACTAACGCCAAACAATTTGCTGATGAGGCGGCAAGTTCTTTTATTAATAGATTGCAGCGCCTTAAAGGCCGATGTACTATGGCAATACTTGATAAAGAAATAGCCAATATAGCAGTGGCTAACATGTTACCGAGATTAAAAGAACATTTAATTGTGCAGGATGCAACTGACCTTGCCCAGCTGGCCGAGAGAGCGGCCCGCGTGGAAAAATTCCTGGGAGAACAGGAAGAGAGGCGTCCTACGCGTCGAGTCCACTTCGAGGAGGTGAGACTCAGTGATGAGGAGGACGAGGATGTGGAAGTGGTTGTTGCAGAACTAGTGCACACAACCAAACCGCATACGTGTGTGGCTCTCAAGCCGCCAAAACAAAGAGAGGCTAAGTATAAGCCTGAAGAAGACCTCTTTGACATGGGCAAAGCGGACCAAGTGTTCGATGCCCTACTCAAAGACGGTGTGATCAAGTTGCCTGAGGGGCAAAAATTACCAGCGGCCGAGGAAATTCGAGGCCGAGCATTTTGTAAGTGGCTTAATTCGTATACTCATAGCATTACTAAATGCAGGAGTTTTAGAACTGCCACACAGAACAAAATAAAAGAGGGACGTTAGAAAATTGCAGGTATGAAGGTGGATTTAGATCCGTTCCCTCAACTTCCAATTGGTGTTTCTGGACTCATCCCAAACCCAGAAGATGGCCGCTCCAGTAGCCGGACTGATAGAGGAAAGGAACACATTGAAATCGATGAAGAGGATGTAGACTTGTTATCCGATGAGTCCGATCATGAAAAAAGAAAAGAGTTGTATAAAAGACAACCAAGATTTAAAAACATGTCGAAGGAGGACTTCAAAAAAGTCCTGGAAGCGGAGGAGCGAGAACACCAGAAGAAGCAAAATCCTCCTTTGAGGGTTGAGATCCCTAAGCATGCTGTAGAGATTCATGAAAATGGGAGACACCAACCTGTTACTCGTGATTATAGGCATGGTGTACAGGTGGTTCCAACCTTGATGAGGCGTCCAGAACATCCAGTTGAGGCTGATAGGTGGATGAGGAACCGGGCGCATAGTAAGGCTGCTCAAAAGGAGCCGCCACCCATGACTAGAAGTCAATTTAGGCGGGCTCAGAGACGATATGCCGAGGAGATGCGGCAATGGGAAGCTCAGATCCATAAGTTGGAGTCTTCCAGGCCTCAGAAGCCAATACATCCGACATACTTCCGAGGAGAGACCTCCGAGCAGCGGAGACCCCTTCACGAGAAGATACGTGATACGGGGGCAAAGTTGCCAGCTAGGGAGCGTAACTTGTCCATGACACCCCATGAGGGAAAGTTGCATGAGGTTTCTAGGAGACCACACCAGCCACCATCACCTTCCGTCAGGAGGCCAGTCCGAGAGAGACTGCAGCCGCCATTACCCTTCACCAGGAGGCCAGTGAGGGAAAGGTTGCAACCACCATCACCTTCTACTACTAGGAGGCCAGTGCGAGAGAGGCTGCAGTGGGCAGAACGAAAGCCTCAGCCGCCATCACCAAGGCCTAAGGTAACCAGAGCTGAACTTCCTCATATTAACATTTCATCATCAGTTTCTAATGACAAAGGGAAAGCTATGGCCACAACCGAATATGGTGAAGAAGGAAGCAAAGTTAAGTCTGTGAGACAGAAGTTCATTGAGAAACTGGACAAAATGGACATGACTCCTTCAAACATTGCTATGGCTAGTGTGCTTATGAAATACATGGCATATTTGGCGGCCCATGAAGCCGGTGAACTTGGAAGTGAGCCACATAGTTTTGAAGGATTCACGGCTTACTGCAAGACTGTGGAAACTCAGAAGAAGTCAGAGATACAATTTGAAACGAAATCAACCGGTGAGGCACCTCAAGCGACCAATGAGGCACCACAAGTGAATTTTGGTGCTATTACACCTACAGAGGTGGAGGCTGTTGTGGAGGCCAATCTCGATAAACCTAAAGTTGGGATTGGTGCCCTAGGCATCATGACTGAGGAATGTGGCACGATGGATGATATGAATATTGATGAGGAATATGGAGATGGATATAGTGATGTAAACCTCACTATTGACGAAGGGTATGAAGATGGTGTATGGGGTGATGTGAACCTCAATAGTGATGAGGAGTATCATGTTGAATTAGACGGCACAGATCTTGAAGATGAGGCTTTCTGGAAAAAATTGGACAAAGAGCTTAAAGAAGCAGACGATAGGAAGGAAGAAGGGCCGAATGACCCGTCCGTACCTATACAGGTTGTTGGATTGGCGGCTGATGAAAAGTTAAGTGATGCTGAATCAGAGATATGGGATGAAGATGAGCCATCATTCGCCAGGCTCATTGAAGAGATGGATGAGATGATAGCGGAGTTGTCCCATCCAACCAGAGACCTGCCTCCCACACAAGAGCTTGTTGGCCAACATGATGCTCAGAGTATGGCTTTGGCACAGTTTGCCAAAACGGAGGTGGCCTAAACGAGGCAACTAAAGCCCTTATATGTCAAGGCTCACATTGACGGACGTCCTGTGAGCAGGGTGTTTGTTGATAATGGGGCGGCAGCCAATGTGATGCAGATGTCAACTTTAAGGAAGATTGGGAAGAGTGAGAAAGATCTGATCCCCACCAGGGTTAGAATGTGCAGTTTTGTAGGAGAAGCAACACAACTTGCCGGATTCATAACGGCGGACGTCACTATTGGATCCAAGACCATCAAGGTGGCTTTTTTTTGTGGTGAAATCTAAGACGTGTTACTCGGCGTTGCTAGGGCGCGACTGGATTCACATGGCGCAGTGTGTGCCATCCACCCTCCACCAGCAGTTGCTAATTTGGGATGGTGACCACATAGAATTGGTGGAGGCGGATTCTCAACCCTTTGCAGGACCAGACGCCAACAATGATGAGGCGATCTTCTACCTCGAAGACATCCAACCTGCATCAGCTTTAATTGGTATGGACATGGATCTGGAATCCATTGACTTCACAACAAGCGGCTTCAAGTTACATCCTGCAGATAGCCGACATGAAGCATCAAACTCTTCATGATGAGCAGCTATGACATTTATAAAGGCTTGTTGCAGCGGCTCGCCAACACTGAAATAATGATGGGTGCCGAAATCAAGTCCAAAAACCCAACTGACATTCAGCCATCTGAGTGGCCATCTCCTGTGAAGCGGACGCTGCCTAGTCCGGAAGCCAAGGAAGCACTTGTAGACATCAATCTCGGGACAGATGTGGAGCCAAAGCTGACCCAGATAAGTGCATCATTTCCTGTGGAGGAGCGGCACCAGCTAGTGGAGCTGATTCATAAGTATAAGGATTGCTTTGCATGGCAGTACACAGACATGCCAAGACTATGAAGGGAGCTAGTGGAACACAAGTTGCCAACTCATCCAGAGTTCAGACCTCATAAGCCGCCGCCAAGACGGTTCGATCCAGACACCATCCCAAAAATAAAGGCCGAGATTGAGAAGCTTCTTAAAGCAGGTTACATTAGAACTTGTCATTATGTAGAATGGCTTGCAAATATTGTACCTGTTGTAAAGAAGAATGGTCAATTGAGAGTCTGTATAGACTTTAGGAACTTAAACTTGGCAACACCCAAGGATGAATATGTAATGCCTA
The DNA here is from genome assembly GCA_030278955.1 of Hygrophila difformis. NCBI lineage: Eukaryota > Viridiplantae > Streptophyta > Magnoliopsida > Lamiales > Acanthaceae > Hygrophila > Hygrophila difformis. The sequence goes on along the minus strand of JAOANR010000003.1, from coordinate 38,708,742 downwards.
TGGCCAATATGCTTGTTGATGCGACCGCCGGCCACAAGTTTCTATCTTTAATGGATGGTTATTCTGGATACAACCAAATCTTCATTTCTGAAAATGATGTACATAAAACAGCTTTTCGTTGCCCAGGGCTAGTCGACATTTTTGAATGGGTAGTCATGCCCTTTGGATTAAAATATGCTGGGGGAACATACCAAAGAGCCATGAACATGATTTTTCATGATTTAATCGGTCATACACTTGAAGTGTACATTGATGACATAGTGGTAAAATCATGTGAATTTGGTCAACACTTGGCTCACCTCGAAGGTGCTTTAATCCGAATGAGGCAGCATGGATTGAAAATTAATCCAGCTAAGTGTGCCTTCGGAGTGGCGGCGGGGAACTTCTTAGGTTTCTTGGTCCATGAGAGGGGCATTGAGGTAGACCAGAATAAAGCTAAGGCCATCTTGGAAGCTCGTGCACCGTCCAATCTCAAGGAGCTGCAATCATTGATTGGTAAAATCAATTTCTTAAGGAGGTTGCCAACGCCGCAGAGAAGATGAAAGCGTTCACTACCTTACTTAAAGGGAGAAAGAACGAGACGTTCTTGTGGACGGCTGAACATCAAGCAGCATTTGAAGAAACAAAGAGAGCGTTGGTCAATCCTTCAGTATTGGTGCCGCCAAGGCCTGGAGTGCCTTTGAAACTATATGTATCAGCCGTCGAGGAATCTATCGGATGCCTACTTGCACAGGATGATGAAGGCGGCAAGGAGAGAGCTATCTATTATCTCAGCAAGACTTTGCAAGGGCCAGAGGTAAGATATACTGCATTAGAAAAGTTGTGCTACGCCCTAGTATACTCCTGCAACAAGTTGGAACACTACATGCTGCAAAGAACAGTTCATGTAGTAGCTCCCTTTGACTTGGTGAAGACACTTTTGCACAAGCCAGCATTAAAGGGTAGACAAGCTAAGTGGGCTATGAAGATCAGTCTGTTTACCCTTGTACACGTCCCTCAAAAGGCAGTTAAGGGACAAGCTTTAGCTGATTTCTTAGCTCAACACCCTTCGTTGGCCTTGCCAGAGGATCCCAAAGAAGCGTCCTTTATGAGGTTCGAACCTTGGGAACTAACCTTTGATGGATCCTGTGCAAGCAGTGGCTTGGGAGCAGGTATTACGATCACTAGTCCTCTTGGGGAACATTGGAAGCTTGCTCGGGAGTTAGAGCCTGGCACCACCAACAATCAAGCGGAATACGAAGCTTTGATATTTGGCCTCGAGACTGCATTGCTAAAGGGTGCGAAATCCATTACAATTTTTGGAGATTCCCAAGTTATCCTGAAACAGCTAACGGGAGAATATGAATGCAAAAGTCCTAGATTGGTTAAGTGCTATGAGACAGCACTAGAGCTACTGGGCAAGTTTTCGGACGCCACCATCACACATGTGCCTAGGAGCCAAAATCAAGAGGCCAACGAGGCCGCTCAACTTGCTTCAGGCTGGCAGGCTAGTCGCCCTAGGGGGGCACCACACATTGCCGCCATTGCAAGTGAGACTGAGGATCAACAAGAAGTCCAATCTCAAAGTCCGAATAAGGATTGGAGGACCGAGATCATACGATACCTTGAGAACCCATCATCTGGAGGAGATAGTTCTCTAAAGGTTAAAACTTTGCGGTACACACTAGTCGATGGCGAATTATTACGAAGGGCGGTCGATGGATTGCTTCTCAAGTGTATAGGTCCCGAGGATGCTAAGTTGGTAACGGGAGAAGTCCATGAGGGGATATGCGGCTCTCATCGGGTAGGGCCTAGCATGAGGTGGAGCATCCACCGTCATGGATACTTCTGGCCAACCATCATGGAGGATTGTATCACGTATGCCCGCGGTTGTGAGGCTTGCCAAAAGCGTGGCCCAATTCAAAGGGTACCGGTGGAAGAATTACACACAGTCATTAAGCCTTGGCCATTCCGTGGCTGGGAGATGGACATTATTGGGAAGATTCATCCGCCATCATCTAAGAATCATTCATTTATACTTGTGGCCACTGATTACTTTACCAAATAGGAGGAAGCATGGCCAATGAAGAAAATCGATCAAGGCGATGTAATTAAATTTGTGACTGAGTTAATACATCGGTTTGAAATCCCTCTAACAATCACTTCCGATCAAGGTACTGTGTTCACTGGTGAAAAGTTTATAGCTTTTGCCAAACAGTTTGAGATCCGCATCTATCACTCTACTCCATACTATCCCCAAGCAAATGGTCAGGCTGAAGCCACCAATAAGATCCTAATAAGTATGATAAAAAAGGCGGTAGGCGAAAAACCTAGGAAGTGGCATGAGACCTTGTCTAGGAAGTGGCATGAGACCTTGTCAGAGGTCCTATGGGCTTACAGAAACTCTAAGTCCACGGCTACAGGGTTCACGCCATACTACTTGCATATGGTCATGACGCTGTTTTGCCTTTGGAAATAACAGTTCCTTCTCTAAGAGTGGCTCAGCAGCATCACTTAGACTTATCTAAGTATGAAGAAGCCATGTTGCAAGAGTTAGAGACGGCTGATGGTGACAAGCTTAAGGCCTTGGAAAGCATCCGTCGTCAAAAAGCTAGAATGGCAAAACATTATGATAAGAAGGTTTGAAGCAAGACATTCAGCGAAGGGGATCTAGTGTGGAAAGTGATCCTACCTTTAGGAGTGCATGCTAACGAGACGGGGAAGTGGTCCCCAAATTGGGAAGGACCATTCATTGTGACACAAAGACTACTCAATGGTGCATACAAGTTAATGGACATCGATGGTCAAGAACACAAATACAGTATAAATGCAAAATATCTCAAAATGTTCTATCCATCAGTCTGGGAGTCAGAATAAGTAGCATAAGTGCATCATAAGTGGCCAATCACAAAAGCTGGCCAAAGAAGTAGCAAAAAACGGCAAACAGGAGTACTAAAAAGTGCTCGCCACAAGGCCGGTGAGCTGATGTAACACCCCGGATTTGATAACCCAGGCCGGGATGTCACCGCCACATCTCCCTAGCAAGAGACGGCTTCCCGAGCTCACTAAAGAAATGCAAGGCTTGTGGGTACGTAAAAGATTTAAAACATTTCAAGATTTAGTTCGAAATTTATAATATTTAATTCAAAATACGATAGTAATAATCATCATGCGCGAAAATAGAGTAAATGCAGCGGAAAGTAATCACGGCCAACATGGCCAAATCCTCGGGTTTAACAGACCCGATAAAAACAGTACGATGCAGAATTTAAAATGTCCATAAATGGTTTCCCCCAAGTGCATATGCATGCGTCACTCGACATACTCTGTAAAAGAAAAATGACAACGGTTTATCAGTATAAAAATATACCGAGTAAGTTAATCCCTAACTAACAATTTAAGGGGTTACATGTGTTTAAATCCAAAGATTTCACTTTTCATGCATTAATTTAAAAATCCACATTTTATTCGCAGCGGAAAAACGTGATTAATTTATTCAGGGCGTGAATACATAATTAAAGGACTTAATTTAAAAGCGGAATTTAAAAGCATAATTCAAGAACGTAATTTAAATGCATAATTTAAAAACATGGTAAATAAGATTTAAGCATAATTAAACACTCACACAAGTCTTTTATATTTTGTCCCGCAAACTAAGAAGATGACACCATACCGGGAGATCACTAACGAGGCAATCTCAACATAGGACCACTAACGAGGCAGTCCACAACAATGGGAGACCACTAACGAGGCAGTCTCAAAAGATAGTAGGACCACTAACGAGGCGATCTAAAACACAGCGCGCGAGATCACTAACGAGGCAATCTCAGATAGTAAGGAGACCACTAACGAGGCAGTCTCAAAGATAATGATTAGCATGAAGATCGGCTCAGCCTAGTGAACGGGATTTTTCGAAAGTTCGTATCTCAAGTGATCAAAATATTCGATATCGCGTTTCATAGTTCGAGTTTTCTTAAGTTCGAAAAATCTGATTCGTCGCAGTTTACGCCTTTCTTAATTAGAAATTTATTTTTACACCAAAAATTCTGAAACTTACACAGTAGCTCAAAAACACACTCACGAACAACTTTCATGTTTTAAGTTTTTGGAAATAGGGTTTCGAAGTGAGTCAAAATTTGAGTTCTTTACAAAAGATAATTTCTGTCTCAAAAACTGATTCCGTCACAGATTCGTGCGACGCCTATTAAAAATTCATTTCAAAGCCAATTGATCCGAAATTTTTACAGGAGATACAAAACACATTAAGGAACAACTTTCATGTTTTAAGAATTTGGAAATAATGAATTTTAGATCTTCAAAAATCGACCACAACACGCTGTACACGCGCGGACTCAAAAGATCGCTTAAAACAGGTTCTGAATTACGGCCGTTTGACATATCAAATGAACTCCAAAATCCATGCAATTTTATATGCATAATGTAGACACATTTATCTACAACTTTTGTTTAGAAATGCAAAGTTGAATCTGTAATACCCCGTAAAATAGACATTTATTTTTGACGATATGTATTCCGAATGAATAAATAAACATATTCAAATTGTTTTGAACTACGTTATGGCTTGATCCCTTCACCGGGTACGTAGGCAGCTTAGAAGTTTTAATTCTAAGTTCAGTCACAAAATAATAAAACAAACAAAAGACTTTAGCACGAGAAAAGCCGAAACACAACTTCGAGGACGAAGTTGACTCTTAAGGAGGGTAGACTGTAATACCCGAGAATTTTCCAACATAAAATAAATGCAATAAATAAAATAAATAAATAAATAAATATAATAAACATGATAAAGGGATAAAGAATCATAAAAGATGAGAAATGAAATTTAAATTAAAAAGGAATCAAAATTCCAAGAACCCGGGAAGCCGAAGACAATTTAATCGAATAAATGGTTACACGGAAACCCAACACCGATGGACTCAATAACTCGAGTCCAAACATAAATTTAGATCCGAGTAAAATTAGGATAGGAAATCGGAGCCCGAAGATACCCCGGAAATCCGATTCCGGGAACATAGGGGGATAGAAGTCCGAAAGAGAGGAGGAAACGCCCGACGGATCGCACGACCCGGCCCAGACCGAAGTCCAGGCCAGGACGGCGCGGTGGCCGCGCGCCCAATGGGGAAAACCGCGCCAGGAGCGCGCCACATGACAGATTTGTTTGTTGCGTGAATCTCTCGCCCGATTCCGGATTTTTCGACTTTCGGTTGAACATCTCTCGACCCAAGACCTCTAGGTCAGATGTTGGACGCCCTAGGAATTGAGAATTCTATAAATAAGCCCCTTGGGAGCCCCAAACAAGTTTACAAAACCCTACGAAATCTCTCTACACACAAAACCCTAATTCCGGAGTCGTCGGAGGCACAAACCGAATCAAGGGACTGACTTGGACGAAAATTAGGAGTCTTCGATCATCGGGGTAAGATTCGAACCATTCTTGTCCATTCTTTTCCATTCAAGATTCGAAAACGAATCCTAATTAAATCTCTTTCCTATTCGAAACCCCGATCCGGACGCGTTGAGGAAAAACGAAGGATCTCGGAGGGAGAACGAAGAACGTGGAAGCCACGCCTCCGAATCATCGAGCCGAGACATCCGTAAATCTGTAAGTTAACGCTTACTTTGGTTTTGGGTTGTTAAAAGATTCGAACATATAGATCGAATGGAACCCTATCTAAAATCTGTCTACACCGGCGCAGTGTTTTTGTTGAATTTATTCGAACCCTTTAAAACGTTCAAACGAGAAAACTTAAAACACGAAAAACACTCCTAAGACATAGATCTAGCTTCTGTAAAATTTTCATAATTTTTCATCGTGTTTTGATATCCGAAACTGATCGTAGACGAGCCTGCTTTAGATTTAGATCTTGAAACGATGATAGATTCTTTATTCGAACTTGTTGGTGATTTCTACCTTAGATCTAGACCGATCTAGGCTTGGCGTTGAACATAAGAGTTGTAGATCTATACGTTATGATTACCTCCGTAAAATTTCAGAATTTTTCGTGATGATTTGATATATGAAATCCACCCGAAACCGAACTGCTAGGATGTGGATCTTGAAATCTTGACAGATTCTTGGCCCGAACTTGTTGGCGTTTTTGACAATAGAAATAGGATGAATTAGATCTTTTGCTGAACATGAAACTTGTAGATATATGTCTTAAGATGATCTCTGTCAAATTTCGTTAATTTTGGAGTTGATTTGCTATGGTAGAATTCGAAATCTCTAAACTGTGACCTAGGAAATTCGGACAGATTTATACTTCTGTGAAAATTAGTGTTTTTGACCTATTTAGGTATCTCGGATTGAAAAAGTTAAAACACGAAAGTTGTAGATCTTGACGTTTTGGAGTCAGACGCGAAATATCGGAATTTTTGAAATTAAATCTGATTTTAGACGCATTTTAGATTAAACTGTGGTTGACCGAGTCAAATCTTGAACTCTTGATGAAACTTGTGAAATTTGCGAAACTTGTTTGACCTGCGGGTTCGATTCCCCAGGATGTCTGTGTCAAACCTTGCGGGTTCGATTCCCCAGGGTGTGTTTGAGTTCTTGCGGGTTCGATTCCCCAAGGGCGATTGTATGTTCTCCTGCGGGTTCGATTCCCCAGGATGTCCGTGTCAAACCTTGCGGGTTCGATTCTCCAGGGTGTGTCTTTCTGCGGGTTCGATTCCCCAGAATATGTGTTGATTCCTACGGGTTCGATTCCCTAGGATGTATGTGAGTTCTTGCGGGTTCGATTCCCCAAGGGCGATTGTTGTTTTCTTGCGGGTTCGATTTCCCCAAGAATAAATTATACTAGATTATATCGAATAAAAGAGGGATAGTGAAATCCTGAAATACTTAAATAGTTTCCTTAGTTAAATTATGCCTTTAAATTATGTCTTGCGATTATTTTATCATGTTGTTGAATTATGATCTTATGGAAACCCTTGTCTTGTAAAATACGCAATTAAATTATTATTAGTTGGATAAATTAAATCATGGATATTATGCACATGTTTTTAAATTTAATTAAAGGCTTTGAAACCTCACAATCATGTTTGTGGTAACTTACTCAGCACGTAGTGCTGACCAAACCATTCTTATTTCCCTGTTTATTTCAGAGCTGAAGAATATGCAGCATCATATGCATTCATGGGAAGTTTGGGGAAACAATTTATTTTTAAATGTTACGTTAGACTAGAAATTGCATGAACGGGCCTGTTTAACCCGTATTCTGGCCGTGTTGGCTATATTTAAATTCCGCTGCATTGTTCTTATGTAAATATTATTTTCCGCTGCAACTTTGATGTATTAATTTTTAAATTATATACAAATGGGCTGTTTGAATGTTTTAAATCCTGAAAAACCATAGCCTTGCATCTCTTTAGCAAGCTCGGAGAAACCGTGTCTTGCTAGGGAGGTGTGGCGGTGACATCCCGACCTGGGTGACCAAAAACCGGGGTGTTACAAGTTGGTATCAGAGCCCAGACTATTTTAAAGCTATTTATTTTAAAGAACATATCTGATACCAAAGTTGGTATCAGAGCCCGGAATATTTTTGAACTATTGTTATTATTTTATTATTTTTTTTTAAAACTACTATTTTTAAACCATTACTATTTTTAAACTATTATTAATATTTTGACTATTATTTTAAATTTTAAAGTATTATTTCCATGGAGAAATTTTTATTTTAAAACCCATGGGAAAAATATATATATATTGCATCAAATTAATTTTGGGGGGAAATCATCATTCGCATTTGCATATTGCATCTCTTTTATGTAGAGAACTTAGAATCTTTGCGAATTTGAACTTAGGATCTTGGCGAAGTTGAACCTAGAATCTTGACGAAATTAACGTAGATCTCTTGTTACACCTATATAATCTTGAGGCATGACATCGAATTAGAAGCAATAACTAGATACTGATCCTGCCTTAGTTCTAGATCTCATTTGTCTATGTGCACGCCTAATCATAACAATCCTCGGTCTTAGCCATTCCTACCCGTGTACGAATTAGAAAATTTCCTTATGTGGAACAATAAAAATCAAGTCTTTATTAAAACACTCTCTACTCCAAAAATTTTGTTGGATTCCCACACAACAAATCCATTTCAAACGCACGGCTCATTTAAACCTTGACCCGAACCTTCTTGAGAATAATGAATAGGCAGTTATGGGGACATAACTGAAGTCCTAAGGGGGAGAGGATGTAATACCCCGTAAAATAGACATTTATTTTTGACGATATGTATTCCGAATGAATAAATAAACATATTCAAATTGTTTTGAACTACGTTATGGCTTGATCCCTTCACCGGGTACGTAGGCAGCTTAGAAGTTTTAATTCTAAGTTCAGTCACAAAATAATAAAACAAACAAAAGACTTTAGCACGAGAAAAGCCGAAACACAACTTCGAGGACGAAGTTGACTCTTAAGGAGGGTAGACTGTAATACCCGAGAATTTTCCAACATAAAATAAATGCAATAAATAAAATAAATAAATAAATATAATAAACATGATAAAGGGATAAAGAATCATAAAAGATGAGAAATGAAATTTAAATTAAAAAGGAATCAAAATTCCAAGAACCCGGGAAGCCGAAGACAATTTAATCGAATAAATGGTTACACGGAAACCCAACACCGATGGACTCAATAACTCGAGTCCAAACATAAATTTAGATCCGAGTAAAATTAGGATAGGAAATCGGAGCCCGAAGATACCCCGGAAATCCGATTCCGGGAACATAAGGGGGTAGAAGTCTGAAAGAGAGGAGGAAATGCCCGACGGATCGCACGACCCGGCCCAGACCGAAGTCCAGGCCAGGACAGGCGCGGTGGCCGCGCGCCCAATGGGGAAAACCGCGCCAGGAGCGCGCCACATGACAGATTTGTTTGTTGCGTGAATCTCTCGCCCGATTCCGGATTTTTCGACTTTCGGTTGAACATCTCTCGACCCAAGACCTCTAGGTCAGATGTTGGACGCCCTAGGAATTGAGAATTCTATAAATAAGCCCCTTGGGAGCCCCAAACAAGTTTACAAAACCCTACGAAATCTCTCTACACACAAAACCCTAATTCCGGAGTCGTCGGAGGCACAAACCGAATCAAGGGACTGACTTGGACGAAAATTAGGAGTCTTCGATCATCGGGGTAAGATTCGAACCATTCTTGTCCATTCTTTTCCATTCAAGATTCGAAAACGAATCCTAATTAAATCTCTTTCCTATTCGAAACCCCGATCCGGACGCGTTGAGGAAAAACGAAGGATCTCGGAGGGAGAACGAAGAACGTGGAAGCCACGCCTCCGAATCATCGAGCCGAGACATCCGTAAATCTGTAAGTTAACGCTTACTTTGGTTTTGGGTTGTTAAAAGATTCGAACATATAGATCGAATGGAACCCTATCTAAAATCTGTCTACACCGGCGCAGTGTTTTTGTTGAATTTATTCGAACCCTTTAAAACGTTCAAACGAGAAAACTTAAAACACGAAAAACACTCCTAAGACATAGATCTAGCTTCTGTAAAATTTTCATAATTTTTCATCGTGTTTTGATATCCGAAACTGATCGTAGACGAGCCTGCTTTAGATTTAGATCTTGAAACGATGATAGATTCTTTATTCGAACTTGTTGGTGATTTCTACCTTAGATCTAGACCGATCTAGGCTTGGCGTTGAACATAAGAGTTGTAGATCTATACGTTATGATTACCTCCGTAAAATTTCAGAATTTTTCGTGATGATTTGATATATGAAATCCACCCGAAACCGAACTGCTAGGATGTGGATCTTGAAATCTTGACAGATTCTTGGCCCGAACTTGTTGGCGTTTTTGACAATAGAAATAGGATGAATTAGATCTTTTGCTGAACATGAAACTTGTAGATATATGTCTTAAGATGATCTCTGTCAAATTTAGTTAATTTTGGAGTTGATTTGCTATGGTAGAATTCGAAATCTCTAAACTGTGACCTAGGAAATTCGGACAGATTTATACTTCTGTGAAAATTAGTGTTTTTGACCTATTTAGGTATCTCGGATTGAAAAAGTTAAAACACGAAAGTTGTAGATCTTGACGTTTTGGAGTCAGACACGAAATATCGGAATTTTTGAAATTAAATCTGATTTTAGACGCATTTTAGATTAAACTGTGGTTGACCGAGTCAAATCTTGAACTCTTGATGAAACTTGTGAAATTTGCGAAACTTGTTTGACCTGCGGGTTCGATTCCCCAGGATGTCTATGTCAAACCTTGCGGGTTCGATTCCCCAGGGTGTGTTTGAGTTCTTGCGGGTTCGATTCCCCAAGGGCGATTGTATGTTCTCCTGCGGGTTCGATTCCCCAGGATGTCCGTGTCAAACCTTGCGGGTTCGATTCCCCAGGGTGTGTCTTTCTGCGGGTTCGATTCCCCAGAATATGTGTTGATTCCTACGGGTTCGATTCCCTAGGATGTATGTGAGTTCTTGCGGGTTCGATTCCCCAAGGGCGATTGTTGTTTTCTTGCGGGTTCGATTTCCCCAAGAATAAATTATACTAGATTATATCGAATAAAAGAGGGATAGTGAAATCCTGAAATACTTAAATAGTTTCCTTAGTTAAATTATGCCTTTAAATTATGTCTTGCGATTATTTTATCATGTTGTTGAATTATGATCTTATGGAAACCCTTGTCTTGTAAAATACGCAATTAAATTATTATTAGTTGGATAAATTAAATCATGGATATTATGCACATGTTTTTAAATTTAATTAAAGGCTTTGAAACCTCACAATCATGTTTGTGGTAACTTACTCAGCACGTAGTGCTGACCAAACCATTCTTATTTCCCTGTTTATTTCAGAGCTGAAGAATATGCAGCATCATATGCATTCATGGGAAGTTTGGGGAAACAATTTATTTTTAAATGTTACGTTAGACTAGAAATTGCATGAACGGGCCTGTTTAACCCGTATTCTGGCCGTGTTGGCTATATTTAAATTCCGCTGCATTGTTCTTATGTAAATATTATTTTCCGCTGCAACTTTGATGTATTAATTTTTAAATTATATACAAATGGGCTGTTTGAATGTTTTAAATCCTGAAAAACCATAGCCTTGCATCTCTTTAGCAAGCTCGGAGAAACCGTGTCTTGCTAGGGAGGTGTGGCGGTGACATCCCGACCTGGGTGACCAAAAACCGGGGTGTTACAGAATCATTCTAAAAACGGGTGAAAAACATGCATCAAGTCGAATAAGAAAATCTGTCAACAGTTTGAAACGTTCGGTTTGTCACAGAAAGTTTACGGCGAAATTTGGGATAGCAAATCTTAATGTCATTTGCTGAAATTTGGATACAAGATGGATTAAAGTCTTAGGAACAAAATCTATGTTGAAAAGTTTTCGGTTTGAATTCCCGAAGGTCGAGTTTTAGGCGAGTTTTTGAAATTGGACGAAAATAGGGTTTTTGAAATCGATTTTTGTTACGGGTCTAGATCTCGAGTTTTAAACAACAATAAACCACAAAAATTTATGAGTAAGGTCTTAACTTACTTAATTAGAGATTAGAGTCACTGGAATGGGTTTCCGGACGTCCTAGGGTCGCGACGATCGCTTTTTGTTCGTTTCCCGACGTGAAATCGTAGTAAAGGAAAAGGGTTAGATTTCGAGTTTCTAAGTTTTATGGACGAACTAAAACATTATACCATAGCTTACCAAGAGTGTAGAAGGCAGGGCTTGGTTCCTTTCGCCTCGTCGTCGCCGGATAGTGGATTCGGAGGGATTTTGAACTTGGAGAGAAAATTGAGAGTGTTTAGGGAGTGGTTTCTGAAAACTTAGGGTTTGGGGCGCCCCTAGGGTGTTCTTAAGCCTTCCCTAAGGCTGGGATTCGGTTGCCATCGAAGGAGGTGTTGTTTTTGGCAAGAAAATCGCCATGGAAGGAAAGTTTACACTTCTGCACTGTTAGGGATATTTTTAGTATTGTGAAGATGTTCGTCATTTTGACTGTTGTTGCAACATCCTGTCAACAACACTTTATTATCTTCTCTGGAAAAGCACAGGATAGTACAGTGACGTGGCAATTCCCCCAGCAGGCCTTAGAGGGTTTTAGATGGGCCTTAAACCCATATAAATACCTGTCTTCGTCCTTGAGGGTGCAAGAGAGTAGAGAGCCGCAATCACAGTCTGTTTTACAGAGGATTAACAGCTTCAAGAGCTGTGATTATGGTGTTCTGAAAGCTGCTGAAGAGAGACCCCTGGTTTACGTTGTTTGAAGAAGGCACCAACAACCATCCTGCTGCTGGTATATCTTTACCTGTTGTGTCTTCTACAATTCCTTTTGGGGTATTTCAGATTGTGTTTAGACATTTCTTAGATCATTGGTTTGTAAACACAATCGGTGCGTAGTGTAGGTGTCTTAGCACCCTTGAGCTCAATTTGATTGATTAGCTAGGTTCATCAAACACCACTTTAGTACCTGCCGATGAATTGTTTGCATTAGGGTAGATGTTTGATGCTCCCTTGTGTTCTTCCTAGTCTATTTGGGTAGATAGGAGAGTTCATTGGAATGCAAGGGTATGTAAAGTGTGATTGACTCTCGTTCAATCAGTTTGGTGGTGATCTAGTGGAATCCCTGGCTTGGTGCCCCCAGATGTAGATCAGTGGATCGAACTGGGTGATCAAATCTCTTGTGTTCCTATTTTGTTCTTTCCGCACTCTGTTTCTTGTATTTGCCTCTGGTTGTATTTTACTGGTTGTTGAGACATCGCTCAAACAACTCTTACAGGGTTTACATATTCTGGTTGGGCCTGTCAATTGGTATCAGAGCAGGGCTCTAACGTTTAGCTGAGTCCGGTCCAATATGAATAGAGAAGGTGGCTCTGTCTCGAGACCTCCTCTGTTTGATGGTTCGAATTATCCATTCTGGAAGAATCGAATGAGGATATTTCTTAAGCACACTGGTGTAGATGTCTGGAACGCTGTTCTAACTCCCTGGGAACAACCTATGAAAGAGGTCCGCACGCCTGCTACTGAAACCTCTGCTGCCATTACTACTTTTGTTCCTGCTACTCAAGAAGAAATGTCAGCTGCTCAGAAGAACAAGGAACAAGGGAACAACACAGCATTGAATTGTCTATTCAACTCTGTGGATGAGTCACAATATCACATCATTTCGAACTGTGAGACGGCCTACGAAGCCTGGACTGCTTTGGAAGCAGCCTATGAAGGATCCTCTGATGTTCAAGCCTTGAAGCTTCAAAGAATTGAGTCTGCCTTTGATAGCATTCGGATGCATGAGGATGAAAATATTGCTGCATATCATGCTCGATTTAAGAAGTTGGTCAATGAGGCACAGTCCTTTGGGTTGAAGTATGATAATGCAAAGTTAGTTCGAAAGATGCTGAGGACAGTTACTCGTAGATATCAATCTAAGGTGTCAACTCTTGAAGAACTTGAGAAGACCAAATCCTTTACTCTTGAGGCATTGGTTGGTTCACTTCAGACTTTTGAAATGAACTACTTGGAAGAGGAGCCTACACGAAATCTAGCTTTCAAAGTTGAAGATGAGATTCAGTGCATCGACAACGAAGAGAAGGCTTACCTGACCAAGAAGTTGGCAAGGATGTTACAGGACAAGAGAGCTAAGAAGCTGAACTTCAAGAAAGATGATAAAGGGCGTTATCAGAGAGGTGTTTCATCATCCCGTGAACAACCTCCCAAGCATAAGTCAGACAACTCCTTTGATAAGAGGAAGAGCTACAAGAAGATGGAATTACCTGAAACCTTCAAGAATTTAAAGTGTTATGATTGTGAAGGAGTTGGTCATAAAGCCTCTGAATGTCCTACTGCTAAGAGAAGGGTTGGAAAAGCTCTTCAAGCTACCCTAAGTGATGGTGAGGTCAGTTGTTCGTCTAAGGAAGAAGGAGATGACAGCGAGAATGAGGAGATGATAGCCTTTACTGTGAAAGACGTTGTTCTAACAACTGATGAAACTCTATCCAAACACTTGTCTGATACAGAGTCGCATGAATCCGACAGTGATGCTAGCAGATATGATTATGATGAACTGCTTGCAGGTTATGAATCGGTGAAAGAAGATCATGCTGTAGCTGTTGCAGAGAACAAGAAACTCCTTGATCAGAAGGGAGATCTACTGATTCTTATTGATGAAAAGGATGCTGAAATCACAAGTCTCAAGAAATCTTTGGTTACTATGACTACTGAGCGAGATACTTTATTGGAAGAAAACACTGCCTTGCTTGCCAAAACCCAGAAGATAGATAACATGGTTAAAGGCAAAGACAAGCTTGATGCGATCATTAGTCAAGGGAAATCACCTTCCAATAAAGAAGGAATTGGATACAAGCGCAATGCTAGACCTAACAAGAAAGCTGCACCTACCTTTGTGCGTGCAGGAACACTTGAGACCAGCTCATCCAAGTCACCTGATCATGATGATTGTTCAGAGTCCCCCAAGAGAAGCAAAGACTGCCCTTATTGCAAATTCCAGGGTCATCCTGTTCAACTCTGTCAAAGACTTACCCAAGATCTCCTTGGTGGTCGCCCGGTTGTTTGGCCATCGCTGGAACTACAGAAGCAGGTCAAACTTACTATGATGTGGATTCCCAAATCCAAGATTGTCCCCAAGATGTGTCTTGTTGTACTTTCTGCTCAGAAAGGACCAAATGATGGTAAGTGGTACTTTGACAGTGGCTGCTCTCGACATATGACAGGTAAAAAGGATTTCCTTCTTGACTATGTTGAATCTGATTGTGGAGAAGTCCTCTATGGAAATAGTGCACGTAGCAAAATTTGTGGATATGGGAAAGCAAAAGGTGCAAACATGGGGTTTCTAACTACTGTGTACTATGTTGCTGATCTATCTACAAACTTGATTTCCATAAGTCAACTCTGTGATGAGAAATTTTTTGTTGGTTTCACTGATGCTGATTGCATGGTTATTGATCCCGCATACAATTGTGTTATTAAGGGAGTTCGATCATCTAACAATTGTTATGTCTTGAAGCCTGCTGTGGAATCAGTCTTTCTGTCTCAGGTTGAAACAGCAAAGTTGTGGCATCAAAGATGTGGGCATATGAACTACAAATCTCTTATCCAACTTAGCAAGTCTGGCGTTGTTCGTGGGTTGCCCAAACTACAGAGCAAAGCTAAGGTAGTCTGTGGTGCTTGCACTAAGGGTAAACAAATCCACTCATCTCACAAAATAGTGGATACAATTCAGACCACAAGGTGCCTTGAGCTGTTGCACATGGATTTGATGGGACCAACAGAAGTGCCTAGCCTAGGTGGTAAGAGGTACATCTTTGTATGCGTTGATGATTTCTCTCGTTATACTTGGGTTGATTTTTTAAAATCCAAAGATGAGGCTGTGTCAGTGTTCTCTAAGCTATCTTTAAAGATCATGGCTGAGAAGGATCTCAAGATAGGGCGTATTCGATCTGATCATGGAAAAGAGTTTGAAAATCAGTTGTTCGCACAACTCTGCAACAACCTTGGTATTACTCATGAATATTCAGCTCCACATACTCCACAACAGAATGGTGTAGTTGAGCGTAAGAACCGTACTCTCCAGGAGATGGCTCGATCTCTTCTCCATGCTAGTAACCTTGGGAAGCGCTTTTGGGCTGAAGCTGTCAATATTTCTTGCTACATCATCAATCGTGTGTACATGCGACCTCAGACAACCACTACTCCTTATGAGATTTGGAGAGGAAAGACTCCTAACATTTCTCACCTTCATGTCTTTGGAAGCTTGTGCTATGCCTTGAAGGATCGAACTATTGTCAAAAAATTCGATTCCAAATCTGATGAAGCTATTTTCTTGGGATATTCAGTGGATTCAAGAGCCTACCGGGTTTATTTGAAGAGAACTTCCAAGGTTATTGAAACTATTAATGTTGTCTTTGATGATGCTAATCTCTCTGCAGGCTCAGTCTCTTCTCAAGATGATGATGATGATCCAATTCGGATTATTCCTCATGCCTCCTCCAGTGCTTCTCCTGATGTAATGCCTCCATCCAATCCTATTGATGTTTCTGATACTGAAGATGGTGATCCGGTTGTTGATACAACTGATGAACAACCTTCAGCTCCAGATTCTCCTAAAAGGCGAGGTCCAAAACGTGGTCCACGAGCACCTAAGTATCACTCTAAGGATGATATCATTGGCGATCCCTCTGGTCCTAGACAGACTCGAGGTCATCAATTAAATATTTCTGAATTGGCAAATATGTGCTTTCACATTATGCATTGTTTTGTTTCATCTATTGAACCTAAGAATGCTAATGAGGCTTTGCAAGATGAGTTTTGGATAGCTGCCATGCAGGATGAATTGCTACAATTTAAACGCAATGATGTTTGGGAGTTGATGGAACAACCAGCTGGTGTGAATGTCATTGGCACTAAATGGGTTTTTCGCAACAAGACTGATGAACATGGAAAAATCATTCGCAATAAAGCTCGCTTGGTTGCACAAGGCTTTACTCAAATTGAAGGTCTGGACTATGATGAGACATTTGCTCCTGTTGCTCGCATTGAGGCTGTAAGATTATTACTTGCTATCTCTTGCTCTCTCGGTTTTAAATTATATCAAATGGACATCAAAACTGCCTTTCTGAATGGCTACATCAAGGAAGACATCTATGTGTCTCAGCCCCTTGGTTTTGAATGCCCTGATCATCCTGACTATGTTTATAAGGTCAAGCGTGCGCTTTATGGTTTAAAGCAGGCTCCACGTGCCTGGTATGAACGCTTGTCTACCTATCTTTTGGATAAAGGCTATGTGCGTGGTAATGTTGATAAGACGTTGTTTGTACAACGTACAAACAACCATCTATTAGTCGCACAGATTTATGTGGATGATATTGTTTTTGGCTCTACTTCAGATGAACTTCGAGATGCTTTTGTACACTCCATGCAAACTGAATTCGAGATGAGTATGATGGGTGAGCTCACATTCTTCTTAGGGTTGCAGATTAAGCAGACTTCTGATGGGATTTTTCTTAATCAAGAGAAGTATGTTGACACCATGCTTCAGAAATTCAAAATGGAAGACTGCAAAATTGCTCGATCGCCCCTTGGTCAGCATGACAAGATCACTAAAGATGAATCAGGGGTTTCTGTTAATCAGAAAATGTATCGCAGCATCATTGGTAGTCTCTTATATCTCACTGCCAGTCGTCCGGATATCTCCTTCAGTGTTGGTGTGTGCGCTAGATATCAATCTGATCCTAAGGAATCCCACCTTCGTGCTGTGAAACGGATTCTTCGTTATATTAAAGGCACTCCTGGCCTTGGTCTCTGGTATTCTAAACGGTCTTCCTTGGAGCTAATTGGTTACACAGACTCGGATTGGGCTGGTTGTTCTGACGACCGAAAATCAACCACTGGTGGCTGCTTTTACCTTGGACAGAACTTAGTCAGCTGGTATTCTCGTAAGCAAAATGTTGTTGCTTTATCTACAGCGGAGGCTGAATATATTGCTGCTGCACATTGTTGTACTCAATTAATTTGGATGCGTCAAATGCTCTTGGATTATGGTATTTTCTTGGATGATTTCCTCATTCACTGTGATAATACCAGTGCTATTAATATTTCCAGGAATCCAGTACAACACAATCGAAGTAAGCATATTGACATTCGATTTCATTTCATTCGGAATTTGGTTGAGGATGGTCTCTGCAAGATTCAGCATCTCTCGTCGTTGGAACAACTCGCGGACATCCTCACAAAGAACTTGGAAACCTCTCGTTTTCAGACTCTGAGGCGCAGTTTGGGCCTCTGTTTTTCTCACTGATTGGGTTTGATTCGGGCGGGCCACTGCTATACTTGTTTTATCATTCTAGGCCCAAGCCCAAGCCCAGGGGGAGATTCTTTACACCGATTGGGACGGTAGCCGGTAGCTCCCCTACTCATACACGTCTCCACTCTCTCTCTCCACAGTCGACTCTGCAGTTACTTCAGTTTTTCCTCCCGTTCCTCGCGAAATTCAAATTCTGCTTGCAATGGCGTCCCCTTCTCATCCTAATGTCACTACTGATGAAGTTGTTGATGCCCAGCCTCTTGCCATTGATGATTCGCTCTACAAGGCTCGACTTGCTGCTCAATCGCCCGATGATGATCAATTTCAGGATGCTCAAGAAGATGTCGATGCTACCATTGATGACTATTTCGTGGCTGATCCTGATGACGCGGATATGGAGGTTCATCCTGATGCTGAGAAGGGTTCTCACCCTCAACCTCCCTCGGACAATGTTGAGACTCCATCGGTTGGCGCAGATCCAAAAGCGGATGTTCCAACAACAGCAAACCCTAACACGGGTGCTGGAAGTTCGACATCTCCTCCGGTCCCTGCCCCCGGTGCGTCTCCGTCCGCTCCTGTCCCGCCTGGTACTAGTTCACCTCTCTCGCCTTCGGCGGTTGCCACTGGTGATGGGTTGCTCTTATTGGATCCCGAACTGAACGCTCCGCCTCATTCTGGGAATGCTCAACAAGTTCCGTTTGGTGGGTCGCCTACTGAGGATGTTCCAACCACTGAGGAACAACCATCTCGGCGTGATACGGATGATATTCCTCTGGATGCGATTAGGAGATCCCTTCGTGAGAAAGGAAAGCGCAAGGCTGTTCCGACACCCTCCAAACAACCTTCGAAGAAGAAGTCGAAGAAGGGTCCTCCTAAGAAGAAGTCTGCCCCTGTTCTCCAGGAATCCGATGCGCATTCTCCTCTGTACTTCTCCGCTGATGGAGAAAGGTATGCCTTGGAAACCCTTCCCTCTCGTGGTTTCATTTCTGAGGAATGTTATGTGCATCCCTATTATGATCAAATTGGTTTTTCTGAATATCTCGAGAAGAAACATCTGTCTGTTTGGGCTACTTCTCTTAAGCGTTATTCCCCTACTGTGGTTCGTGAATTTTATGCCAATTTGCATCCTGATATCCTTGATTCTGTTTCCCCTTGGTACTGTAAGATTTACCTTCGTGGAGAGTTGCTTGACTTTACTCCCTCTGTGTTGAATGAGTTGTTGGAACTTCCTATCAACACTGATATGAACAACCCCTTTGATCTGCTTAATGCTGAGCTAGCTACTATAGCCTCTACTATTTCTGCTTCTAAGAAATCTGCTTTTGGTAGACGTGCTATAAGTCCTTCAGACCTCTCTATGAAATTCAATTGTCTGTTTAGGCTTGGAGCTTCCAATTTCTTACCTACTTCAAATGCTAGCCAGCTTAGTTCTCATATGGGCAAATTCTTGTATTCCATTGATGAGTGTCCTGAGATTCTTAACTATGGTTACCTGATCATTAAGCATATGTTGAAGTTTTCTCATGACAAAATTGAGAAGAATACCCATTTGCCTTATCCTGCTCTCATAACTCTATTTGCTCATTCTTGCCACCTGCTTGCCTCTAATGAGACATTCATTAAAGTCAAGAAACACCTACCTTCTGATAAGCTCAAAGGTCTCCATAATGACTTCAAGCTTGGTCCTCAAAAGCTTGGGTCAGCTCTAGTTGATCATATCAGAACTGAGCTGCAACAGGTGGAGAAGGAGTTAGGCCTCTTGAATGACAAGCAGATGGGCCTGAAGCGGAAGGTTCGAAAGCTGGTTGCCCTACTTCCTCACTCTTTTGATGCTCCAGCTGAGGGGGAGGATGATTCTGAGGGTACTCCCTGATCTGCCAAGTAAGGGGGGAGTGACAGTGGATAGGATTGCAGGATTGCAGATTGTTTCACTGATGTTGGAACATCTTTTGTATTTTCTGGTTTTTCAGACTATGGATCTTTCTGGTTTTTATTTTGGGATTCTGTAATTGCTGGATTTCTTGGATATTTCTCTGGGATGTTATTGGATACTCTTCTGGATTTTGGTATCTTTTATGAATGGATGTTTTGTCTTGACTATTCTTCAGCTCATATGGTTTGTGGCATGATTGCTTGTTGAGTTTCCTCTGATCTCTGATCTTTATTATGTCTGTCTGTGCTTTCTCCACTGTTTTGACTACTTGGCCCGATCATCTCCACAAAGGGGGAGATTGTTAGGGATATTTTTAGTATTGTGAAGATGTTCGTCATTTTGACTGTTGTTGCAACATCCTGTCAACAACACTTTATTATCTTCTCTGGAAAAGCACAGGATAGTACAGTGACGTGGCAATTCCCCCAGCAGGCCTTAGAGGGTTTTAGATGGGCCTTAAACCCATATAAATACCTGTCTTCGTCCTTGAGGGTGCAAGAGAGTAGAGAGCCGCAATCACAGTCTGTTTTACAGAGGATTAACAGCTTCAAGAGCTGTGATTATGGTGTTCTGAAAGCTGCTGAAGAGAGACCCCTGGTTTACGTTGTTTGAAGAAGGCACCAACAACCATCCTGCTGCTGGTATATCTTTACCTGTTGTGTCTTCTACAATTCCTTTTGGGGTATTTCAGATTGTGTTTAGACATTTCTTAGATCATTGGTTTGTAAACACAATCGGTGCGTAGTGTAGGTGTCTTAGCACCCTTGAGCTCAATTTGATTGATTAGCTAGGTTCATCAAACACCACTTTAGTACCTGCCGATGAATTGTTTGCATTAGGGTAGATGTTTGATGCTCCCTTGTGTTCTTCCTAGTCTATTTGGGTAGATAGGAGAGTTCATTGGAATGCAAGGGTATGTAAAGTGTGATTGACTCTCGTTCAATCAGTTTGGTGGTGATCTAGTGGAATCCCTGGCTTGGTGCCCCCAGATGTAGATCAGTGGATCGAACTGGGTGATCAAATCTCTTGTGTTCCTATTTTGTTCTTTCCGCACTCTGTTTCTTGTATTTGCCTCTGGTTGTATTTTACTGGTTGTTGAGACATCGCTCAAACAACTCTTACAGGGTTTACATATTCTGGTTGGGCCTGTCATGCACCTCTGGCGCGCTGGTGACGCGCACCTATAGCCTTTGCCGCGCGGAGCACGCGCGACCAGCCTGGAGTCGCGACTCCGCCTTTCGCACGGTGGCCGCGCGGCGAGCGCCGGCCGGCCGGACCGGCCGGTTCGGCGGTCCGCGTGTTCCGTCGGGTCTTTTCTTCCTTTCCTCTATCGGTTTTCTACCCTCTACGTGTTAGCTCGACTCCTCGGGTCGTCTCCGGTTCGGAATCTTTACCTTAAACTTGTTACGAGTTCGGCTTATCGCTCGTAACATTTTCGTGCCCTAATTAGTCTAGTCTAATTTAGTCCCAACTCCTCCTATCGTCCTTGCGATTGATCTTGTGATTTATTTTGTGATTTATTTTATGATTTATATTAGGATTTATTTTGTGACTGAACTTAGAAATTAGTTCCAAGCTACCTACGTACCCTGTGAAGGGATCAAGTCATGATGTAGTTCAAAACAATTTGAATTTGTTTTTCTTGGGTGCTACAGCTGACCCAAAATAGTGTACTAAATGAAAATCACAAAAGCAGTGCTAACTACTCGGGGGAGGTAACGTCTCATCACCTAGTAGGCGACGACGCATGACGGCCCACTGATCACGGGCGCGCCCAAGGTGTCTGTGAGGCGACGAAGTGCTGCAGCAAAAACTCGAGCACGAGCTGATAGCAGGGGTCGACGGACTCTCGATAACTCAGTTGATAAATCACGATCATCTGCAGCTAAGCAATCATGATCAGCCTGCAAAGCGGTAGCTCGATCAGACAACTTGAGCAACTCGGCCTCAAGTATGTCAAGCTCATCGGTAGCCCCATGAATGATGCAGCACTTCTCTAAGATAATACGCTCCGCCTCCGCAATAACTTCTTTCTGCTTCACAATGTCGCGCTTCGCCTGTGCGACAGTACTCTCTAACTGTGACTGCCTACTATCCTCAGTCCTAAGAGCCGTGGATGCCTGATCACGCTGAGGACGTATAGCCTTTAACTGTGAGCGAACCTCGTGCTGTCGTGCCTCGAGATCATCAATAAGTGTCAAATCCTGGGCAGACTAATCTGCTGAACTACTATATAAAGGATAGGCAAGGGATAAATCGGTGATAAGCTCCGTAAAATCCGAGAAGGCGACATCCTCAACAAAGGCAGGAACCAAGCTGACATCGCCAAGAAGGTCATAGAGTCCAGAGACCATCTCAGCTGAAAGTGGACCGGTCTGAGTAGAGAGAAGACGGTCAAACGCCTCACATGATGAGGCAATGGCAGCGCGAATGCCCGAGTCTGGAAGAGAGGCCACAGGGCCTGCAGTAGGGTCCATAGGTGCCTGGAGGCAAACTGTGTTAGGATAATACAAAAAAGTTTTACTGTCACAAAAGACGAAATGAAATATACCTGAGGATGTGGCGCAGCCAAATCAGCTGAAAGAGCTGAAGTATCAGCCACGGAGCGATCTGTCTGAGTAGGCGGTACAGTCAAATGGGCTGAAGTATCAGCCGCAGAGGGATCTAAAGGAAGACATCTTTAGAACATATTTTTAAGGATAAGAACAAGAGAAGACAAGAATACAACTAAAGGTACCTGACAAGTCGCCAAAGGGTCAGCAGTGCTAGTCATGGAGGCGTGATCCACAGCCTGAGTAGGAAGAGGATGGTCTATCTGGTCTCCAGAAGTCTAGAGAATAGCTCTCTTTAGAATCATTTTGCATAATAGAGAGAGACAAAAGAAAATAGGGATGTAACTAAAGTATACCTGAGAAGTCAACTCGGGAGGAACAGAGCTAACGGTAGAGGCATGGTCGGCCTGAGAAGAAGGAGGATCCATCTAAACAGAAATGAAAGATGTTGATACTTTACCAAAACAAGACTTGAACAAAGAATCCTAAGTGGTGAAATGTACTTGGTCAATGGAAGCAGGGTGAGTAGCATCCATCACCATGGCTTTAGTCTGGTACTTAGGATCATCCCCATGGAGGATGATATAGTCAGCACGAGCCAACAGTCCATCATATGATTCACTCCTAGCAATCACACTGTTCATATGCGCATCAACGATAGTCGTCGCCTCGGGAAGGTCCGCCATATAACTATCATCCCCGGTAACATCATCCTCAGCGTGATCCTCCACCATAAGGTCATCATCATCTACAGGATCCTCACCAGAACGCGTTTCATCTTCGCCTGAACCCGATTCCTCTTCACTAGAACCGGAAGCCCCATCCTCATCAGAGTGAGCAGTGTAATCCTCATCAGTAGACTCTTCAGAGCTCGCAGACTCCTCCTCATGATGATCATCATCTGGGACATCATCCTCATCTTCCTCACTATCATGGTCATCAGCTGAAGAAAAGAGAAATGTTAAAAGACCAGGAAAACAGTGGATTTAAAAAAAAAAGGCATGTTAACAAAGGAGACATACCTCTTCGGCGTTTGCGAGATGAGGAGGCTGCAACAGATTTTGACTTCGGGGTACGACGAGAAACAGGAGTAGCTGCCGACCGAACAACGGCACTATGAACACTAGGCTGCTTCGAAGGAGCCAAGCTACGCTGCACGTCCCCAAAACGGTTTGTAATCTGGGCATAAGATGGCAAGATAGAGGTGATATAAGGCGTCCACCATGCCATGAAACCAGCAGCAAGCGTCCCTGTCGGAGTAAAGGGAAGATAACTAGATAACGTCAGACAGGACGAGAAAGCAACCACCGCCGAATATCAGTGACCGTCATCCTCTTACTCCTTATAGAAGCTGGCCACTTCACACTGCGAGGAAGTCCGAGATGACAACCAAACTGACAAGCGAGCAAATGTGGACAATATGGCTCGGCTACGATCGGATTATACTGGTCCTTCCTCTTTAGCCCACTCAGAAGCATATGAGGCTTCATACTAACGTTCCAAGTAGACTCTCCATGAAGACCACGTGGCTGATCTGGCTTGCACACAAGCTCGGACAACAACCATCCTATAGGGGCATACACATATAAGTCCTGACAAGAGTGTAACACCCGAGAAATTTAATTCATGTTCAAAGGAATGGAATTAATTTCTCAAAATTAAGGAAGACGTTTATCCTTGAGGAGGGTAAATGAAAATACCCCAACAATAAAGTTGATCAAAAAGTTAAAGTGCGGGTACAACTTCGGGGACGAAGTTGATTCTTAAGGGGGGGTAGACTGTAATACCCGGGATTTTTATAGCGCTCAACAAATAAAATAAATTTATTTCCGAGAAGGAAATAATTTATCACAATAACTTATTGCTCGGCAATGAAACGCCGATAAATTCAAAAATTCAAAATGGAATAAAAGAGGGAAAGGAAGCCCGAAGACATTCCATGAATCGAGTCAAAAGAATTGAAATTAAATTCAAGAAAGAAAAGAATTTTAATTCCAAGAACCCGCGAAGTCGGAAACGATTTAAATAAATAAATTATTACACGGGAGTTAAAAGACGACGAATTAGAAGACGAAGAATCCAAACGTGACGGACTCAAGATTTCAAATACGGGATTAATTCGAGACGAGAAAAATTTAAGATAAGAATTTATAATCCGAGAATGACCCAAAAAATCGAGCCCGAAAATGTAGAAGGATAGAAGTCCGAAAGAGATGAGGAAAGGACCCGACGAATCGCACGACCCGGTCCGGACCGCGGTCCAGACCGGAGCCGCGCGGTCTCCGCGCGGTGTTTGGCTAAACACCACGCCAAGAGCGCGCCACTTGAACAGGCTGCGGATTTTGTGCGATCATGCGCGATTTCTTACCTTTTTGGGGAGCTCCGGCTATGGCAACGCGTCTGGGGTGTTGTGGAGCCTTTATAAGGTGTGGTTGCAGCTCATAGCCACCTCTTGGCCGCCCCCTTTCCACCTTTCTTCATCCCCCATCATCCTCCAACTCTCTTCCACCTCCATTTTTTCGAAAACCCTTGTTCTTGAAACTTTGCCACCCGTCCGGCAAGGATTCCAGCCAACAGAACGATCAAGACAAAGCCCCTTGCCTTCTAGGAACTTGGTAAGGTGTATTACAGCTTTCATATTCGTCTATAATACAAAATTTTTGAATCTAACATCGAAACTTTCTTACGAGTTCACTTCGGGGACATTGAAGAAGGAGATCGGTGGAAGATACCCTTTCGTCGCGACCCTAGACAACCCGAGAGAGCCCTGTGACGATCCTAAACTCTAACGTTGTAAGTTTCTTCCTTGCGTATCAATTTTGGGCGACTAAAATCGAACGAATCAATGGATCTAAAACGAAAACGTAAAAATCGGACTTAGAAACCCCAATCCGCGCATTTTCTGAAATCTAGTAAAAACTCCTATTTCGAGAATCCGAAACGAATAACTCCGAACTTAACAATTATTTCTAACGTCGTGATCTAAGTTGTGTCAAAAGTTCAAGCATTTTCATTAAGTTTTGATACTCGAAATTTCGCCGAGAAGATTCTGCGTTTTTAAATATTTTCGAAAATCCTGACAGCTTTCATATGTAAACTTCATGTGGATTTTTCTCTCACTTTCGATCGAAACCAATCTTTGATGTAAACATAAAAGTTGTAGATATTTGTCTCAAGATTATGTCCGTAAAATTTCGTGAACTTTCGTTAACGTTTGGTCTTCAAATTGATCCGAACAGCCCGTGTTTTTGAAAAGAAAACCTTGACAGATTTTTATCCGAACTTGAAGAGCGTTTTCGAATTGATCCGGTCAGTTTTGAACCTCATGATACAAACTAAATTTGTAGGAAAATGTGTCTAGTTTATCCCTGAAAAATTTCATAATTTTTGAACCACGTTTGATATGCCAAAAAATTCGTCAAAAGTTGAATCGTCAAATCTGAAATACTGATAGCTTCCCTATTCGAACATGATCCGAATATTCATCACTGATCCGATAGGAATTGAACTTCGAGTTCTAAATAAAAGTTGTATATAATTGCCTCAAGGATGTGTGGTTAAAATTTCGTGAGTTTTCGTTAACGTTTGAACCTTCAAAACACGATCTGAACAGCCTGCGCTTCCAGTAAGAAATCCGACAGATTTTCTATCCGAACTTAATGCACAAATCTGATTTAATCCGGAATGTTTTCGGACATATTGTCTCTAATAAAACTGGCTCATGTCATGTACGCGCCTGGAAAATTTCATAATTTTTAGAGATGGTTTACTTGGTCAAAAACATGGTTTAAAAACAGTGCACTGTTACCGGGAAGTTGACAGATTTTGAGTTTTGAAAAGATTGCGAAATTAGACTTGTTTCCTTACCTAATTTCGAGAAACTTAAAACATGAAAGTTGTTTGTATGGGTGTTCTTGAGCTACTGTATAAAGTTCAGAATTTTTGGTTAAAAGACGAATTTTTAAATTAAAAAGGCGTAACCTGTAACGAATTGGATTTTTCGAACTTGAGAAAAACTTGAACTATGAAATGCGACGTTGAATCTTTTTATACGACAAAACATAAACTTTCGAAAAATCCCGTTCACTACGCTGAGCCGATCTTCATACAACTATCTTTGAGACTGCCTCGTTAGTGGTCTCCCTACTATCTGAGATTGCCTCGTTAGTGATCTCCTTACTATGCCAAAACGGCAGTTGTGCACATGGCCTGCCAAATCGGCAGTGAGAAATACACGGCCTGCCCGAGTGGCAGTGAAACCGCTTGAAAAGCCTGTCAAACGACAGTTGATATACACGCCTTTCAAATTGACAGTAGATATACACGGCTTGCCAAAATGGCAATCGATACACACGGCTTGCCGGAATGGCAATCGAGATACATGGCTAGCGAAAACGGCAGTCAACACTGATATGGCTGCGGCCGCCGGCTCACCGGCTAACTGATTATGATTATTGAGATTGCCTCGTTAGTGATCTCCCTTGTGTGGTGTCCTCTTCTTAGTTATCGGGATAATATAGAAAGACTTGTGGATGAATTTAATTAAGTTGTACTTACTTATCACGCCTTTAAATTACGCTTTTTTATTATGCCTTTAAATTCTGTACTCTAATCTCGAATAATCAATTATGTTTTTCCGCTGTAAGTTAAATTATGAATTTTTAATATTTCAATTAAGTCTGAGTAAAAGTATAATTTTTAAATTAATTAAATAATTTTTATTAAAACCCCTTTATTGTTACGTTAGGGATTAACTTACTCAATATTTTATATACTGATAAACCCGTTGTTTATTTTTCTATTACAGAGTACGGAGCATGATCATGAATCGGGGGATCACTTTGGACATTTAGTTATTTATTTTACATGACTTGCATACGGGCTTGTTAACCCGACTTTGGCCATGTCGGCCCTATCTTTAAATTTCCGCTGCAAATTTATTATTATTATTATTACATGTGTGGATGATGTTATATTATTATTTTAAGCAATTCCGGATTTGTTTTTAAAACTTTCTTTCCAAAACCCATAGCCTTGCATCTCTTTAGCAAGCTCGGCGAATCCGTGTCTTGCTAGGGAGGTGTGGCGGTGGCATCCCGGCCTGGGTTATCAAATCCGGGGTGTTACAAAGAGGGCCTGTGATGAAGAAAAAATCGAATAATTCCTAGACTGTCCCGCTTCAAAAGACCATCCTTGCTAATCTTCACACAACCAGCAGCTAGTAACAGGCCTAACGGGTCACCATCAGCAACATCCCTCGGACCAGGACGAGGCACACCAGTAAAAAGCCGAGGAAAGTATAGCTGAATCCAAAGCTGCAGAAACCATAACCGCCCAGAGGCCGAATTAGTGGGACCTCGCCCACTAGCCAACATATCAGAAATCTGGGCCATACCACTGAACAGGGTTCCAAGAAAATAAGAACCAGTGGCCCGAGAAAAATGACTCGTAATAGCCCGTACGAGAGGAAGAGCGGAACGCAAGATAGTCCGAGCCCTCGAACAGATAATGAATCGGCTAAACCACAACAGTAGAAATTCCACGTGCTCATCCAACGTACAAGGTGAACTCTCAGACGTCATATTGTGATCAATGTATGCCCCGTACTGCTTAGTCTCTTTGCCCGAAGGACAAATAGCATCACCAAGAGCACGATCATCGGAAGTCGACTGTGTCAACTCTGAACCATCCACTCGGAGTCCTGTGATCATGACAATATCAAGAAGTGTGTGACCCACAAAACCACAAGGAAACTGGAAGGCGTTAACACTAGAGTTCCAGAAGCCCATGATGTAATAGATGAGATGATGATCCATCACTACAGGCCGAGTAGATAGAATGATGGCATCTTCAATACCCCAGTTACACCATTCAGTTGTACGTCCTCCCACCTGCATCCGGCGAACCCACGTAACATATTTCTCCAAAATACTCTGTTCGTCATTCTCTTCGGTTCGGGGAACCTTGGTCTTCTTAGATCTAGGGGCACTGGTGCCAGACTGATGAGACCGGATAGACCTCGTCTGCGAAACAAAGGCTCCAGTGAATGCAGCCTGAGTGATCGGACATGTGCACGATAGAATCTTCCGGGTGTCATCTGCATGCGCAGTCGTGCGATGAAGACGCAAAAACTGCTCCGACTCCGGGCGGTCGAAATCATAAGCCTCATCATCAGAATCCGAAATGAGTAATCCCTCATCAATCTACATTATTAGGAACACATATGAAGCAAGGGCGCGGGAGGACGAAGTAAGTATACATGTCACAAAGCAAACTGCACGAACCTGAGTGGCGGCCTGGGCAGCCTGAACTGACAAGGATGGCGGCTGAAACCTGGTGTAATACCCGAGAAATCAACATCGATTATTAAATCCGAAAAATTAATTAATTAAATTAATTAATTGGATTTAACTATCGCAACCGAAATAATTCCGAGAGAGCGGAATTAAATATTTTCGGACGATAGCAACTCGAAGAGAGTTATCGGATTATCTAATAATCTTGGATAATTCATATTATGATTTAAAGAATCATAATATATTATAAAAAAAAAAAAAGAAATTCGCTACCTGGGGTGGCGCGGTGGCCGCGCGGTGGCGCGCCACCAGCGCGCCACCACCCCAGTAACAGCGTTTCAAAACGCTGCTACGCGTTTCTTGCATGGAGAAGCATTAATGGCGAGATTGGTTCATGGAATTGATGCACATTCATGTCTCAGATCATTAGGGGTGTATTGGGACTCTTTTGGACGAATCTAGAAGTTTCTAGAACCCCTACATGGCTGTAAGTTT
The DNA here is from genome assembly GCA_030278955.1 of Hygrophila difformis. NCBI lineage: Eukaryota > Viridiplantae > Streptophyta > Magnoliopsida > Lamiales > Acanthaceae > Hygrophila > Hygrophila difformis. Next base: position 38,679,674 of record JAOANR010000003.1, on the reverse strand, counting down.
GGAGGATACATGAACTTGGGGATGAGATGAACCATGGTGTGTTAGGTGGAATGGATAGGATTTGGGGGGGTGTAATTTCGGGAGTTGATTGCCATTATGTTTTCCCTAGTTCCCAGGGCCTTCAAAGCTTCATTTGGAACTCTCAAATTCAACCATTACATCAAGTAATCAGTCCCCAAAACCCCCCATACACACTAATCCGAAAATTCCATTCTTCTTGAGTGTTGGTGAGAGTTGAAGGATATTCTTCCTTGTTCCAGAGAGTTTAGGCGAGTTCAAGCATTCCGATCTCTTCTCCTACGTCTAGGTAAGGGTTCTATGCCAATCCTTTGCTCCTTACTTCGGATTCTAAGCCCTAATATCTAGTTTTTCTCCAATCGCCTCAAAATAGGATTCATTCGGTAGATCTTGGAGGTGAGAGGCTGTTCCGGACGAGTTTGAGGGTGCAACCAAAGAGGATTTCGACACTACACTCTTGAGAAGTAAGTTAGTGTTGTGCATTTCGAATTTTAGAGCTTTTGGTTGAGTATTCTTTGAGTTGTAGTTCGATTTTATCCTATGCCAAAACTGTCTTTTAGGGTTTCTTCCGAGTAGATTTTATTGTTGTGCTTTTCTCGCCTAGATCCTTTCGTTTTGGGAAGAACTTGTCTAAATGAAAAATGTTCCTAACACTTTAAAGATGATCCCTGTAAATTTTCATAATTTTTGGACTTGATTTGGTCGACGAAAATAGATCTGGTATTTTCTGCTGCACATGTTGACAGATTTCAATTTCTAGCATGTTCAGTTTTGTAGTTCATATTTCTCCTAGCTATGGACGTTTTTGATGGTTAGTTTCTTCATGAAAATTGTTCATCTATGTGTCTAGTTTACTCCTGTGAAATTTCAGAATTTTTGGATCAACCTTCGAATTGTTATGGATTTTTAAGTAAGCTGTGGTCGGATGAACAGTGATCTTTGCACCCTTTTGAAAACAAGTTTCTGTAATGAATTTTTTTGAGCAACTTAGAGTCCGAATTTGCTAAGGCCTATTTCTGAGAAAAATGTTTATTTTGATGTCTTCTAGTAGCTGTAAAATTTTCAGAATTTTCCACAAAGTTTTACTACATTTCCTAATACGATTTTGAAAACTGTTACGGTGTGGTCTTACCGGTAAAACTTGGTTTCGTACGTTTTGATAGTTATTGAGTCGATTGCTACTCTTTTATGAAGCTTATGAATTCTGGAAATGTAAACATGAGTTGTAATGATTAAAATGTGGTTTTTGAAACTTTGTGAGTTTTGATCGAGTTAGATGCCCAATTTTGGAGGGTAAGTGCACTTGGCGTGGGCTCGTTGGGCCGCCCCCTCTTTTTGGTGGCCAAAACGGCGCCAAGGAAATATTATTATGTTGCGTGATTGTATGAGTCTATACTCCTAGGTGTATCCGTAGGGGTTACCTAGGGCTCCGGAGTGTGTCTGTATAGGGTCCGCTACTCTCACATTGTGGATACCGTCGGCTTGTGGACATAAGTGCCCAAGCGGGTAATTGATCCCAAACGGCTAAGGCCCAGGATCGTTGATGCCGGCAGCTTGTGGACATAAGCGCCCAAGCGGGTAATGTTTGGATGTCCTCGATCAAAATGAACATTGGTGTGGTAAAGCGTAAAAAGAAATCCCCGTAAATTATTTTTACTCGTTCGTTAGATTAAATTTCTAACCTTCTATTACTCTTCTAAATCTTTAAAGTTTGTCATGCTATACATTAACTTACGCAGTACCGTTTGTACTGATAAAATTGTTATTTCCTATTTTTCGCAGAGTAAGTGATGGCGCATTGGGATGGGATTTTATGGAGAAAAGACTTGTCGCATTTTACCGTTGTTTTAAATTTCTGCACTGGACTTTGACACTGGACTTTGGACTTTAGTTTTGGCCGTCTGTTTGGCCCACGTTTTTATTTGTTTTAGCTTCCGCACTGATTATTACTGTGATGCATGAGATACTCTGATTTTAGTTCGGGCATGATTGAATGGTTTTTTTAAATTGTTTTGAAAAATTGATACAACTTAGCCTTAGCATTTTTCTAGATGAGCTCGACTTGGGTCGGGTCTTGTTTAGAAAAGTGTGGCGGTAATGCCCTGGCCTGGGAAATCAAATCCGGGGTGTTACAAAGTGGTATCAGAGCCCGAAAATTTTAAAGCTATTATTTTTCGGCCCACTATAGAGGCCCAACTTATTCAATATAATTTTTAAGCATTTTGAGTATTATTTCCATGGAAAAAGGGAATTTTATTTTTGAAACCCATGGAAAAGTATATCTTGCAAGTTCGACAAGTCTTAAAAAATTAGTACTATTTTTGGGGGGAAGCATGTGCATTAACAAGTTATTTTTATGTGTGACATATCCCTTAATGTAAAAATTTGCATGATTAGATGGCCGACCCGAGGTTACAGGATTCCATCATGCGTTTATTGTGCTCCATGTCGGATATCACGCACGAACTTCGCCATATCTCTAGGGATGCCGCAAATGATAGAAATAGGATTGTGGCTATAGAGGAGAGGATGGAGGCTATGACCATTAGGAGTACCCAGATGGCTGCTCGCCACGATGCTCTTGCAGCCGAGTTCGAGGATTGCCGACACCACGTGCATATGCTGCAGGGACGTATATTTGCGTTGGAGGAGGTCATTGTTGGGCTGCAAAACCAGCTTAACCCCGAGCCAGAGATGGAAGAGGAGGAAGAGTTTGACCCCGATGAGTTCATCAACGTTGAAGAAGAGGACCCCGAGGAGGTTGTGGAGAACCCTCCACTGCCTCTTGATACCGACGAGGAGGTAGAGGCCGACCGTAGGATGCTCGGCTACTCTCCGGACTATTTGCTTTAGGGGTTGCGTGTGGTTTCTGTGATGGACTCTGTTACTTGTCTTTGCTAGATTTCTGATTTCCGTATATTGCGTATTCGTATATTCACATTTTGTTACCATATAGTTATCACATTTTACGTAGTGATAACTTAGTAAGTATATCATGATGTAACCCTCGCTGTTAAAGCAGTTTATCTAGTGGAATTTCGTATTTAGTATTTCTCTTTCCTTCCTTGCCCATTTCAGTGGTCTTTAGCACTTAGAACCTATGAGATTGAGTTCTAACCATAGTCTAACTCGGCTATTAACTTTCATCTAACCGCGAATCTAACCTCTGCGTGCTTGATCATCAGAATGCCGCCCAGAGGGAGACCTAGAGCTGAGATCCCAGTGAATGAGAACGTTAATGTTCCAGCTGATGCGAACCCGCCGAATCCGGGAGTTCAAGCTAACCCTGTTCCCAACGCACTTGATGAAAGGTTGAGGACAGTTGAGCAAGTCCTCGTTGCTCTAAGAAACGCTGAAGTCAACCGAGCTCAGGCAGCAGTACCACCCCCAGCAGCTCGAATAAATTATCTGGCGATGGTAAACCCTTACCAACCGCCCCATTATGAGGGACAGGAAGATCCCGCAAAGCTGGAGGATTGGCTGAGGACTTTTGACAAACTGCTTACTGCCATCAGGTGTCCCGCGAATGAGAAGGTTGGCGTGGCTGTGTACTACTTGAGCGGAGAAGCTGACGAATGGTGGCAAAACCACCAAGAAGGACTTGCTGATGGTGAACATGCCTACTTCTGGGAAGAGTTTAAGGAGATGTTGAGGGAAAGGTTCTATCCCCTCAGTACAAAGACTGCTAAATATGAGGAATTCATAAATCTGCGACAAGGTACCCAGACAGTTCAAGAATACTATGCGAAGTTTAAAGAGCTCGTCCGATTCACTCCAAGGCTGGTACCAACCGATGCTGATAAAGCCCAGAAATTCGAGATGGGGCTGAATCTCAGCATCCGAGAGATCTTGGTTGGCGGACAGCACACTACTCTGCAAGCTGTTTACGATCGTGCAGTGGCAATTGCACGAGTACAACAGCTGAAGCGCAAGGACCATGGAGAGGCGAGCAAGGGCCTAAACAATTTTGATAAGAAGAACCGGAACAACAACTCTGGAAATCACTTCAGAAGGGGAAATGACCAAGGAAGGAATGATGTTCATAGGAAGCCAGATAACAGAGAGCTCAACCGAGGAGGCCAAGGAGGTTGGAGGCCGGATAACCAGGGCGCCTTCATACCCAGATGCCGGGAATGCAACATTCCGCACTTGGTGCGTGAATGCCCAAGACCGGGGCATTGTTACCGGTGTGGCCGAGAAGGTCACATGAAGAAGGAATGCCGGACGAGGGAGGACCGCATTGACAAGAGGTTGGACCTGATAAACCGTCCTCAGGGCAACAGGCCAGCTGGGCCAAACCACCAGGACAACCAAGGACAGAGATTCCCGCAGGCACAGAGGCCACCTCAGAATCCAAACCAGCATGGGAATCAAGGGAGGCCAGTAGGACGCCTGAACGTGATAAATCAAGCTGACCTAGCTGCTCAAGGCGATGTGATCGAAGGTACGTTTACTGCTTTAAGCGTACCTGTCAAGGTCTTATTTGACTCAGGAGCGAGTTGTTCTTTGATTTCCACGAGAATTATATCTGCGTTAGATCTCCCAGCTCCGAATAACATTAACTTAGGAATCCAATTACCATCGGGTAAGGTGGTATCGTGTTCCAAACGATATGACGGGATCCCGATAGTAATCAAGAACACTGAATTCTTTGCGAATCTCATAGAATTTGACCTTAAGGATTTCGACATCATTTTGGGAATGGACTGGTTGACGAGGTACAAGGCTATCATCGAGTGCCAGAAGCAGAAGATCTCGTTGGCGAAGAGTCGCGGAAAGAAGGTCATTTACTATATGCAGCCTCAGAAGAAGGGTGCCAAGATAGTAAATGCATTAAAGTTCTGCAATCTCATGCGGAAGGGATACCAACTGTACGCGTGCTACGTGCATAATCTGGAAGGCGAGGAGAACAAGATCGACAGTATCCCCGTCGTGAACGAATACCCAGATGTCTTCCCGGAGGATATCCCAGGAATGCCTCCTGAGCGGGAAGTTGAGTTTACGATCGATCTCGTGCCCGGAATCGAACCGGTGTCGAAGGCACCATATCGCATGGCGCCTGCTGAGATGAAGGAGCTGAAAGAACAACTAGAGGAGTTGTTATCAAAGGGATATATTCGGCCGAGCACATCACCATGGGGAGCTCCAGTTCTATTCGTGAAAAAGAAGGACGGCGGACTCCGATTGTGCATCGACTACCGAGGTCTTAATCAAGTGACGATTAAGAACAAGTACCCGCTACCTAGGATCGAAGATCTCTTCGATCAACTGAAAGGGGCGTCGGTATATTCAAAAGTTGATCTAAGGTCGGGATACCACCAATTGCGTATCGCCGAGAACGATATACCCAAGACAGCATTCCGAACAAGATATGGACACTACGAATTCACCGTAATGTCTTTCGGTCTGACTAATGCTCCCGCAGTATTCATGAACCTCATGAATAGCGTTTTCCGAGAGTTACTAGACACATGTGTAGTCGTATTCATCGACGACATCCTAGTTTACTCGAGGAATGAGGAAGAGCATAGTAGTCATTTGCACCAAGTACTCGGACCTTTGAGGAAGAATCAACTCTACGCGAAGCTGTCTAAGTGCGAGTTTTGGAAGAATGAAGTCGCTTTTCTAGGTCATATAGTATCGGCTAAAGGAGTATCAGTCGACCCGGCGAAGATATCAGCAGTGTCTGATTGGCCGGCACCAACAAACCAGACCGAGGTAAGAAGTTTTCTAGGTCTAGCCGGATACTATCGAAGATTCGTGAAGGACTTTTCTAAAATTGCGAGACCGATGACCCAACTGCTGAAGAAAGGATTGAAGTTTGATTGGTCAGCTGAGTGTGAGCAGTCATTCCGTGAGCTTAAGGGGAGACTCACATCAGCACCGGTTTTAGCATTGCCATCAGAGGCTGAGGATTATGAGGTGTATAGTGACGCCTCAAAAGAAGGTCTTGGTTGCGTGCTAATGCAAAACCAAAGGGTGATTGCTTATGCATCCAGGCAACTCAAGACGCACGAGGTAAACTACCCGACACATGATCTGGAACTAGCAGCGGTAGTGTTCGCTCTTAAGATCTGGCGACACTATCTATATGGACGAACTTGTCGGATGTTTACAGATCACAAGAGCCTCAAGTATATATTTACTCAGAAAGAGTTAAATATGAGGCAGAGGAGATGGCTCGAGCTGATCAAGGATTACGATCTGGATATAGCCTACCATGAAGGCAAGGCGAACGTCGTAGCGGATGCGTTGAGTCGCAAGACGAGGCACACGGCGAACACACTCATTCTACCTTCGGGACTGTATATGGACCTAGCTAAGTTAGATACTGAACTAGTCCATTATGGGACCGTGGTGGAGACAGTGAACGCCATAACATTTGAATCTACCGTATTTGACGAGATTCGAGAAGCCCAACCGGACGACGAGAATCTCCAGAGGATCAAAGGAAAGATTGGTGAAGGGAAGGCGGTAGGATTCACGATCGATGAAGACGGAAGTATCCGTTTTAAAGGAAGATGGTGCGTTCCTCATAAGTGCGAGGAATTGAAGAGGAAACTCATGGAAGAAGGCCACAGTACACCTTATTCAGTCCACCCTGGTGGGGATAAGTTGTACAAAGACTTAAAGAAAATCTATTGGTGGCCGCGGATGAAGAAGGATGTTGCCGACTTTGTGGCCAAGTGTATAACCTGCCAGAAGGTGAAGGCAGTGAGACAAAAACCGCTAGGATTGGTAAAGCCATTGGAGATCCCAAGCTGGAAGTGGGACAGCATCTCCATGGATTTTGTTTCGGGGTTGCCAAGATCTCCCCGAGGAATGAATAAGATTTGGGTAATAGTTGACCGGTTAACAAAGACCGCCATTTTCATACCAATGAAGGAAAATTGGTCGATGGATCAACTAGCTAAGGCATACATCGAGAACGTGGTCCGAAGGCACGGAGTACCGCATGATATTATCTCAGACCGAGATAGTAGATTCGTCTCCAACTTTTGGACTAAACTACAAGAAGCCTTAGGAACCCAAATCAAGATGAGCACAGCTTTTCATCCAATGACGGACGGTCAGACTGAGCGCACGATTCAGACGCTCGAAGACATGCTAAGAGCGTGCGTACTCGAATTCAAGGGAAGTTCGGAAGACCACTTACCGTTGATTGAATTCTCGTACAACAACAGTTATCACGCTAGCATAGGCATGGCACCGTTCGAAGCGCTATACGGACGGAAATGTCGTAGTCCGTTGTGCTGGACGAAGGATGATGATTCGGTAGTTGTTGGACCGCAGCTCATTGAGGATATGAACAGCAAGATCAAGGTGGTTCAACAGAAAATGAAAGCCGCGCAAGAAAGGCAGAAGAGCTACGCCGACACTAGGCGGCAAGAGTTGGAGTTTAAGGTGGGAGACAAGGTCATGCTGAAAGTGTCGCCCATGAAGGGGGTGATGCGATTCGGTAAACGAGGAAAGCTGAGTCCTCGCTATATCGGTCCGTACGAGATTCTGGATCGCGTAGGTACTTTAGCTTATCGTTTGGCACTTCCACCAGAGTTGTCGCGAGTGCACAACGTATTTCACGTTTCTCAATTAAAGAAATATGTGCACGACCCAACTCACGTGTTGCAACCCGACGTGATTGAGCTAGATGATGACTTGACATACGAGGAGTATCCGATCGAGGTACTTGACGTCAAGGAAAGGGTCACAAGGAACAAGACTGTGAGGATGGTGAAGATCCTATGGTCAAATCATGGCACCGAGGAAGCAACGTGGGAATTGGAAGCGGATATGAAGCAAAGATATCCCAACCTTTTCCGAAGCGACTCAGGAGCAGTTATGGGGACATAACTGCAGTCCTAAGGGGGAGAGGATGTGACACCCCGCGCAGAGTCGTCGCATGCGAGGTAAGAATTTTAAATTGCAAGCCTCAATAATTTATGTGCCAATTATTCTTTCCGAAGTGCGACCCAACTTCGAGGACGAAGTTGATTTCTAAGGAGGGTAGACTGTAATACCCGAGAAATCAACATCGATTATTAAATCCGAAAAATTAATTAATTAAATTAATTAATTGGATTTAACAATCGCAACCGAAATAATTCCGAGAGAGCGGAATTAAATATTTTCGGACGATAGCAACTCGAAGAGAGTTATCGGATTATCTAATAATCTTGGATAATTCATATTATGATTTAAAGAATCATAATATATTAAAAAAAAAAAAAAAGAAATTCGCTACCTGGGGTGGCGAGCGCGCCACCACCCCAGTAGCAGCGTTTCAAAACGCTGCTACGCGTTTCTTGCATGGAGAAGCATTAATGGCGAGATTGGTTCATGGAATTGATGCACATTCATGTCTCAGATCATTAGGGGTGTATTGGGACTATTAGGACTCTTTTGGACGAATCTAGGTGTGTTGGGGATGAGATGAACTTGGATAATTCATATTATGATTTAAAGAATCATAATATATTATAAAAAAAAAAAAAAAAAAAAATTCGCTACCTGGGGTGGCGCGGTGGCGCGCCACCAGTGCGCCACCACCCCAGTAGCAGCGTTTCAAAACGCTGCTACGCGTTTCTTGCATGGAGAAGCATTAATGGCGAGATTGGTTCATGGAATTGATGCACATTCATGTCTCAGATCATTAGGGGTGTATTGGGACTCTTTTGGACGAATCTAGAAGTTTCTAGAACCCCTACATGGCTGTAAGTTTGGAGGATACATGAACTTGGGGATGAGATGAACCATGGTGTGTTAGGTGGAATGGATAGGATTTGGGGGGGTGTAATTTCGGGAGTTGATTGCCATTATGTTTTCCCTAGTTCCCAGGGCCTTCAAAGCTTCATTTGGAACTCTCAAATTCAACCATTACATCAAGTAATCAGTCCCCAAAACCCCCCATACACACTAATCCGAAAATTCCATTCTTCTTGAGTGTTGGTGAGAGTTGAAGGATATTCTTCCTTGTTCCAGAGAGTTTAGGCGAGTTCAAGCATTCCGATCTCTTCTCCTACGTCTAGGTAAGGGTTCTATGCCAATCCTTTGCTCCTTACTTCGGATTCTAAGCCCTAATATCTAGTTTTTCTCCAATCGCCTCAAAATAGGATTCATTCGGTAGATCTTGGAGGTGAGAGGCTGTTCCGGACGAGTTTGAGGGTGCAACCAAAGAGGATTTCGACACTACACTCTTGAGAAGTAAGTTAGTGTTGTGCATTTCGAATTTTAGAGCTTTTGGTTGAGTATTCTTTGAGTTGTAGTTCGATTTTATCCTATGCCAAAACTGTCTTTTAGGGTTTCTTCCGAGTAGATTTTATTGTTGTGCTTTTCTCGCCTAGATCCTTTCGTTTTTGGAAGAACTTGTCTAAATGAAAAATGTTCCTAACACTTTAAAGATGATCCCTGTAAATTTTCATAATTTTTGGACTTGATTTGGTCGACGAAAATAGATCTGGTATTTTCTGCTGCACATGTTGACAGATTTCAATTTCTAGCATGTTCAGTTTTGTAGTTCATATTTCTCCTAGCTATGGACGTTTTTGATGGTTAGTTTCTTCATGAAAATTGTTCATCTATGTGTCTAGTTTACTCCTGTGAAAGTTCAGAATTTTTGGATCAACCTTCGAATTGTTATGGATTTTTAAGTAAGCTGTGGTCGGATGAACAGTGATCTTTGCACCCTTTTGAAAACAAGTTTCTGTAATGAATTTTTTTGAGCAACTTAGAGTCCGAATTTGCTAAGGCCTATTTCTGAGAAAAATGTTTATTTTGATGTCTTCTAGTAGCTGTAAAATTTTCAGAATTTTCCACAAAGTTTTACTACATTTCCTAATACGATTTTGAAAACTGTTACGGTGTGGTCTTACCGGTAAAACTTGGTTTCGTACGTTTTGATAGTTATTGAGTCGATTGCTACTCTTTTATGAAGCTTATGAATTCTGGAAATGTAAACATGAGTTGTAATGATTAAAATGTGGTTTTTGAAACTTTGTGAGTTTTGATCGAGTTAGATGCCCAATTTTGGAGGGTAAGTGCACTTGGCGTGGGCTCGTTGGGCCGCCCCCTCTTTTTGGTGGCCAAAAAGGCGCCAAGGAAATATTATTATGTTGCGTGATTGTATGAGTCTATACTCCTAGGTGTATCCGTAGGGGTTACCTAGGGCTCCGGAGTGTGTCTGTATAGGGTCCGCTACTCTCACATTGTGGATACCGTCGGCTTGTGGACATAAGTGCCCAAGCGGGTAATTGATCCCAAACGGCTAAGGCCCAGGATCGTTGATGCCGGCAGCTTGTGGACATAAGCGCCCAAGCGGGTAATGTTTGGATGTCCTCGATCAAAATGAACATTGGTGTGGTAAAGCGTAAAAAGAAATCCCCGTAAATTATTTTTACTCGTTCGTTAGATTAAATTTCTAACCTTCTATTACTCTTCTAAATCTTTAAAGTTTGTCATGCTATACATTAACTTACGCAGTACCGTTTGTACTGATAAAATTGTTATTTCCTATTTTTCGCAGAGTAAGTGATGGCGCATTGGGATGGGATTTTATGGAGAAAAGACTTGTCGCATTTTACCGTTGTTTTAAATTTCTGCACTGGACTTTGACACTGGACTTTGGACTTTAGTTTTGGCCGTCTGTTTGGCCCACGTTTTTATTTGTTTTAGCTTCCGCACTGATTATTACTGTGATGCATGAGATACTCTGATTTTAGTTCGGGCATGATTGAATGGTTTTTTTAAATTGTTTTGAAAAATTGATACAACTTAGCCTTAGCATTTTTCTAGATGAGCTCGACTTGGGTCGGGTCTTGTTTAGAAAAGTGTGGCGGTAATGCCCTGGCCTGGGAAATCAAATCCGGGGTGTTACACCTGGTGGCCTGGAGAGGAGTGGTGGCCTGGGTACCCGGAATGGCGGCCTGAGCAGTCCTCCCGACAACGTCCTAGTGCAAGACAAACCAGTCAAAAGAAATTCACAAGTAGAAAAGTAAACATACAAGCAGGCAAAGAGATCGAACAAAACCTGAAAAGCCATGGCACCAGACGACAAGGCAGCAAAGCCGGGCAAGGGAATGGCGGCCTGTCCCGATAAAGGTGGTGGCTGGCGGCCCAAAATGGCATCCCCAGCAGACGAAGATGGCGGCCTGGTGCTGGCGGCTGGAGAAGAAGTTGGCGGCCCGGTGCTGGCGGCCTGCACAGAGGAAGCTGGCGGCCAGGAGACATCCCGAGCAGGTGACGGCCTGGAGTTGGAGCTGGCGGCCGGAGAAGACTTGGAGCGGGCGGCCTGAGCATAGGGAGCGGGCGGCCCGAGCTGATGATGGCGGTCGGTTCAAGGTGGCGGCTGGGCTGATAGGTGGCGGCCCGGTGTCAGTGGGGGCTGGCGTAGTTTTGTCGGCTAAATTCTATGTTAAAAAATGCAATGTGTTTGAGAGATACTCAATCAAACAAACAACCGACAAGCAGCTAGCATGGCATGATGTTCTAAAATACTATGTAAAATGATTGAGGCATGCTCATCAGTAATCAAACTTGTGGTGATGATTTGGTAACTCCTATGTGTTAATAAACAAACATGTGGTAACTCCTATGTGTTATCAAACAAACATGGTGTTGGATGCAATTCAAGATCAACATGTAGTTGAGAGGTTCACTTAACATCTACAGCTAGTGATACATACAGCTAATGGTGCGAAACAAGCTGCCTGAGCAATTCAGAGTGTTCAATACAGTGCAAGAACCGAAACAATCCCAGCATGACTCCAAAATGCAACTAACACCCAATGCTGCATACATTTATGTATTGCGACCTAGTGATGTGAAACAAGTCACGGATGCAATTCAAGGTATCAAAGATCAGAGACAAGCCGGAACATGCAATTCAATGAGGCATATGCATACACTTCGAATCCACTCAATGAGGCATACACTTCGAATTCCTAATCTCTAGTCATAGCATGCTCTAAAAGTTCATGTCTTGGCAACAAAACATTAGAACAAGATATTAGGACAATGAGAGCTAACCTGATCCATGAGTAAAAAACAAGCAAACTCAGATCAACGCGAGCGGCGGCCCGGACTAGAAGAGCTGGCGGCGGCCTAGCAGATGGCGGCACCCCGGCTGGCGGCGGGTTCGGGGAGGTGGCGGCACACTCCTTCGCTGGCGGCCTCCTCGTTGGCAGCTTCTTCCGGACATGGCAGCGCTCGAAGACCTGGTTGTGAGCACCCGTGTTGGCGGCAGGCAAGCGAAGGCAGCGGGATGAAGCTGGCGGCCCAACTCGGGAGGCTGGTGGCTACCACGTAGCTGGCGGCCGGGCGAGGGTATGCTGGCAGCCGGGCGAGCAAGCTGGCGGCTTCCCCGAAGAGGCTGGCGGCCTGAGGGTATGTTGGTGGCGGCAGCGATGGCGGCTCCCCAGGCGCCCTCACGGCGATGATGGCGGCTCGACAAGCGGGGCGCTCGGCGGTTGAAGACTCGATGGCGGCACCTGAGGATTCTGACGGCGCTCTCGGAGGAGCAGCAGTGGCCTGGCAACGTTACACGACAGGCGACTGGAGTTTTCCTAGGGTGGTGACCGGCGGCTTAAGGAGGAAGAAGAGAAGGGAAGAAAATTTTTTAGGAACAAAAAAATGAGCTAAAAAGTTTGAGCCAATGAGGGTTTATGCCTTTTTATAGATCCCTTATTGGGCCTAGGGTTTACCATTTAGTCTAAGTGAATATGGATCTGTCTTAAAGGCTAATCAGACAAATTGCGCGAGGGGGGCATCTGTTAGCCCTATAAAATATTAGGCCCAATTAAGTTAATTTACTTGGCCCAATAAATTCAGCCCAATCCATCTTTCGAGGCCCAGTCCAATTGAAGAGTTATCCGGATAAGGACACGGGCGAGAAGCCGCCATCCAACCCATAGATCTATCCGGACGAATCATGGTGAGAGGTAGCAGTGGAGAGGAAATCATGGCAAAACTTTGGAGAAAATCACGGCATTAAGACTTAAGAAGCTGCAGCCTTGAAGAGGATGGTTGAAAAGGGAACGGTTACACAATCAGAAGAGCTGGAGTCAAAAAGGAAGAGGATCCCAACATCAATGCAGCGCACCATCAAGGGAGGAGAATCCGGAGTTTTTAAAGACACCTGTTGAAGCCAGGCATCACCCCATCCCCTATAAAAAGCTGAAGGGGACATGGGAGGAGATCATCTACACTCACCCCAAGAGGACTTTTATATTTTTACTTCCCGCATTTGTCATTCATGCAAGTTTATTTCTTGTTTCTTCTTTTCTGTAAATTTGTCATTTCTTTACTGCTTTTCATTTAAATTCTTGTAATTCCCTTAGTAATCATTGTAATCATCTTCAAACATTGTTCAATCAAAATTCTTGGTTAACAAATTGGCACGCCCAGTGGGATTCAAGTGGAAACCATATCCGCTTAGGAGTGTATGCTACTTAGATCTGGACGAGTAGTAAGGGACTTAACAAAAAAATTTGAAGAGATGTTGCTGTATGATGAAACTCCAGTAAGAACACCATCTGAGAACGTCGATAATGCGGCGGCTACCTCTCAACCACCGCAAGGGATAATGCAAGTCCCCACCCTTTCAGAACAAATGCGGCTATCGATGACCGAGTCGACGGCCGAATTCATGCCTTTACTTACCAGGCATCTTATGGACGTATTGCGGCCTGCTATGGCCGATCAGACTGATAAAATATGTGGATCACTGCGAACTTCGCAAGAGGACTCCATTTCAACGAATGGCATGATTATGCCACCAAGCATCCCAGGGCTGTATAGCGGCCCGCAGAGGACTTGGGGGACTGCTTTTGGCCAGCCACCACTCTCGGAGTTTGGAGGACTAGCGAGTCTGCCTCCATTTCCTTCTACTCATACTTTCGTTCCTGCGGCATCTAACGTGCCGAACTATTGTTATGCGGCGCCCACCATGGTGTATGCTCCTTTTCGGGATACTTAATGGCGTCTAGCGCTATACAAACCATTCCAGGCATGGCACCACGCCAGGCGACAGCACAGCCATTTGGAGTGGCGGCTCCCATCCAACCGGCCGCCATCCCTACTCTAGGTGCGGGAGGACGACACATGCAACATCAGGCCGCCAACATGCCTCAGGCACCAACATGCCTCAGGCCATCTAGCGCTATTACAATAAATTATTGCTCGAAAATGGTGTGACCGATAAATTCAAAGAATTCGAACCCAAATTTTGGTCAAGTCGAAATGGGATGAAAGAGGGAAAGGAAGCCCGAAGATATTCCATGGATTAATCCCAAAAGAATTGGAATTAAATTCAAGAAGGAAAAGAATTTTAATTTCGAGAACCCGTGAAGTCGGAAATAATTTAATTAGATAAATTATTGCACGGGAGCCAAAAGACGACGAATTCAGCCGACGGATTCAAACTCGACGGATTCAAGATTTCGAATATGAAATTCATTGGAGTCGAAATAAATTTAAGAAAGGAATCGTAACCCCAGAAATGACCCGAAAAGTCGAGCCGAAAACGTAAAGGATAGAAACCCGATCGAGAAAAGAAGAAAAGACCCGACGAACCACGCGAACAGCTCGAACCGGTCAGACCGGGCACCGCGCGCTCTCTGCGCGGCCACGCGCGGCCACCGCGTGGGAGAAGGACGACACGTCCAAGGTTGAGCCCGCGCGCACGTCGCGTGGCCAAAGCAATACGAGCGCGTCACCACGGCGCCAGAGGTGCAGGAGGTGTAAACTTTCCTTCCATGGAGATTTTCTTACCAAAAATTCGAACCCTATCGGTGGAAAGCCGATCACAGCCTTAGGAAAGGCTTAAGACCGGGATTGGGACGCCCCCATCCCCATTTTTTACAGAAAACACAAAGTTCTCCTCCCTCATTCTTCCTCTCCAAGCCAAAAACCCTTCGAGTTCACTTTCCGGCAAGGATTCCGGCGAAGACGGGACGATCGGGATGAAAACTCTGCCTTCTAGGATCTGGGTAAGTTGTATTATAATTTTTAATTTGTCCATAGATCCCAAAAACTCGAAATCTAACACTCTATTCCTTGCTACAATTTCACGTCGGGGGACGAACAAAAAGAGACCGGAGAAGTTGGCCGTTCGTCGCGACCCTAGGACGGCCCAAAAGCCCCGACAACAATCCTAATCTCTAATTATGTAAGTTAAGACCATACTCTTCAATTTTTGTGGTTTATTGTCGTTTAAAACTTAAGATCTAGACACGTAACTAAAATCGGTTTTCTAAAAACCCTATTTTCGACCAATTTCAGAAACTCGCCTAAAACCCGACCTTCGGGAATTCAAACCGAAACCTTTTCAACATAGATTTTGTTCATAAGACTTTAATCTTTCTTGTGTCAAAATTTCAGCCATTTTTATAAAGGTTTGATACCCCAAATCGTACCGTAAAGTTTCTGTATAAAAATCGAACGTTTGAAATCTGGACAGTTTCATTGACTCGACTTGATGCATATTTTTCACTCGTTTCTATATCAATTCAACTTTGCATTTCTAAACAAAAGTTGTAGATACTTGTGTCTAGATTATGCATATAAAATTTCATGAAATTTAGAGTTCATTTGATATGTCAAAACGGACGAATTCAGAACCTGTTCCAAATCGATTTTTGAATCCGCGCGTAAGTAGTGTGTTGGTGTCGATTTTTGAACATCTAAAACTCATTATTTCAAAAAATCTTAAAACATGAAAGTTGTTCATTAAGATGTTATCTACATCCTGTAAAAAGTTCGGACCAATTGGATTTTAAATGAATTTTTAATCGGCGTTGCACGAAACTGTGTCAGAATCAGTCCTTTGGGCAGAAATCTTCTTTTGTAAAGAACTCGAAATTCGACTTACTTCGAAACCTTATTTCCAGAAACTTAAAACATGAAAGTTGTTTGTATGGGTGTCCTTGAGCTACTGTATAAATTTCAGAATTTTTGATTAAAAGATGAATTTTTAATTTAAAAAGGCGTAAGCTGTGATGAACTGGATTTTTCGAACTTGCGAAAACTCGAATTATGAAATGCGATATTGAATCCTTTTTATACGACAAAACATAAACTTTCGAAAAATCCAGTTCACTAGGCTGAGCCGATCTTCATACAACTATCTTTGAGACTGCCTCGTAGTGGTCTCCCTACTATCTGAGATTGCCTCGTTAGTGATCTCCTTATTATGCCAAAACGGCAGTTGTGCACATGGCCTGCCAAATCGGCAGTGAGAAATACACGGCCTGTCCGAGTGGCAGTGAAACCGCTTGAAAAGCCTGTCAGACGACAGTTGATATAAGCGCATGTCATATTGACAGTAGATACACACGGCTTGCCAAAATGGCAATCGATACACACGGCTTGCCAAAATGGCAATCGAGATACATGGCTAGCCAAAACGGCAGTCAATACTAATATGGCTGCGGCAGTCGGTTCACCGGCTAACTGATTATGATTATTGAGATTGCCTCGTTAGTGATCTCCCTTGTGTGGTGTCTTCTTCTTAGTCATCGGGATAATACTAAAAGACTTGTGAGTGTGTATTTAATTAAATTGTATTTATTTATCATGCTTTTAAATTATGCTTTTAAATTATACCTTTTAAGTTATGCTTTAAAATTTCATATCCTAGTCTTATATAATAATCATGTAATACCCGAGAAATCAACATCGATTATTAAATCCAAAAATTAAAGAATTGGATTTAACTATCGCAACCGAAATAATTCCGAGAGAGCGGAATTAAATATTTTCGGACGATAGCAACTCGAAGAGAGTTATCGGATTATCCAACGATCTCGGATAATTCCATATTATGATTTTTAGAATTTAAAATCATAATATATATAAAAAAAAAAAAAAAAAAAAGGGAAAAGAGGCCGCAGCCTGTGGTGGCGCGGTGGGCGCGCGGTGGCGCGCCACCAGCGCGCCACCATGCAGGGGCTGCAGCCCCTACGCGTTCAAACGCGTTTTTGCTCCGATTTTTGATATGTCACAATTTCCAATCGACTTGTATTCAATCCTCAGTCATTATGGAGTGTTATTGGATGATTGTGGACGGATTTTTGGACTTGAGACAACTCCCACAAGTTGGATAAAGGTGGATACATGAACACTAAGTGGATTCATTGAACCATGTTGGGAGTGGGTGGAATGGATGAGGATTAGGGGGTGTATTTTCGAGAATTGACTGCCATTACTTCTCCCTCTCTTTCCTAGGTCCTTAATGGCTGCAATTAGAAAGCCTAAATTCGAGTTTAACCCTCCCACAGCCCCCAAAACTTCACCCCATTCACCCATCCGAAAATTAGAGTTCATTTGAGTGTTGGTGAGAAATTGTGGGTGGTTCTTCATCATCTCAGGGGATTGGACGAGTTGCAAGGTTTCAAACCATTCATCCATTGTTAGGTAAGGATTCCATTCCATTTCCTTGGCCTTAGAATCGGATTTCTTGCCCTAAACACAAGAGCTTTGTCAAACCGTTTGATTATAGGTTCATTCGGGGATAGCAGACTGTTTCGCGGGTGGAGATCACGTTTGGACGATTCAAATCTGAGGATTTTCGATCTCAATCTCTTGATATGTAAGTTAATGATGTGCATATCAATTTTTAGAGTGTTTGGTTGAGTATTCTTCGAGATATAGTTCAATCTTCATCTTGTGCCAAATCTGTCAAATAGGGTTTCTATCCGAGTAGTTTATTTGTTCAGTGTTTTTCATCAAGATCCGTTCATTTTTGGAAGAACTTGTCTAAATGAAAAATGTTCCTAACACTTTAAAGATGATGTCTGTAAATTTTCATAATTTTTGGAATTGATTTGGTCGACGAAAACGGATCTGGTATTTTCTGCTATTTTTGGTGACAGATTCAAATTCCTAGCATGTTCAGTTTTGTAGTTCATATTTCTCCTAGCTATGGTCGTTTTTGATGGTCGACTTCTTCATGAAAATTGTTCATCTATGTGTCTAGTTTACTCCTGTTAAATTTCAGAATTTTTGGAACAACCTTCGAATTGTTATGGATTTTTAAGTAAGCTGTGGTCGGATGAACAGTGGTTTTTGTACCCTTTTGAAAATAAGTTTCTGAAATGATTTTTTTTGAGCGACTTAGAGTCCGAATTTGCTAAGGCCTATTTCTGAGAAAAATGTTTATTTTGATGTCGCCTAGCACCTGTAAAATTTTCAGAATTTTTCACAAAGTATTACTACATTTCCTAATTCGATTTTGAAAACTGCCACAGTGTAGTCTTACCGGTGATATTTGGTTTCGTACGTTTCGGTCGTTATTGAGTCGATTGTTACTCTTTGATGAATCCTATGAATTCTGGAAATGTAGACATATGTGGTAATGATTAAAATGTGATTTTTGAAACTTTGTGAGTTTTGATCGAGTTAGATGCCCAATTTTGGAGGGTAAGTGCACTTGGCGTGAGCTCGTTGGGCCGCCCCCTCTTTTTGGTGGCCAAAACGGCGCCAAGGAAATTATGTTGCGTGATTGTATGAGTCTATACTCCTAGGTGTATCCGTATGGGTTACCTAGGGCTCCGGAGTGTGTCTGTATAGGGTCCGCTGCTTTCACTTGCCTTGTGGGTTCGATTCCCCAAGGTGTATGTTATTCCTGCGGGTTCGATTCCCCAGGATATTGTTGACTCCTATGGGTTCGATTCCCTAGGATGTATATTGAGTTCTTGCGGGTTCGATTCCCCAAGGACGAGGTGTCCTCGATCATAATGAACAATGGTAAACGAAGGTGTTTGAGCTCTTGCGGGTTTGATTCCCCAAAAATGGTAAAAGAATGTATTTGAAATATGGAAGCAATGGTAAAAGAATTTTGTTTGAGATCTTGTGGGTTTGATTCCCCAAGAATGGTTCCTCTCGATAAAAATGAATAATGATATATTATTCGTATGGTAAAGTGTAAGAATCTTCCGGAATTATTTTTACTCGACCTTCCTTTTTAAATTACAAATTCTATTTTTAAGTCTCTCTTCTAAAAACTTTAAAATTCGTTATGCTATACATTAACTTACTCAGTACCTTTGTACTGATAGATACGTTGTCTCTATTTTTTGTTTCAGATGATGAAGATTAGCACATGGCATTTACATTTGGGATGGGAATCTCCGAAGACTTGTCGCACTTGCTTTTAAATTATTTTACGAATTCCAAACTTATGTTTGGCCGTGTTTGGCCCTTAGCTTCCGCATTGTTTTAAATTGTGTATGTTTGACTTAACTCTGATTTAAACCTTCGGGCACTTATTGAATCGTTTTTAAATTATTTTTATGTATTGGTACAACTTAGCCTTAGCATCTTCTCAAGTGAGCTCGAAATGGTTCGCGTCTTGCTTGGGAAGGTGTGGCGGTAATGCCCTGGCCTGGGTGATCAAATCCGGGGTGTTACAAAGTGGTATCAGAGCCGAGAATATTTTAAAGCTATTATTTTAAAGATATTATCTGATACCAAAGTGGTATCAGAGCCCGGAAATTTTTTTAAAGCTATTATTTTTCGGCCCACTATAGAGGCCCAAATATTCAATATTACTTTTAAGCATTTCAAATATTATTTCCATGGAAATGAATTTTATTTTAAAACCCATGGGAATTATATAACAATTGTTCCGACAAGTCTTGAAAAATGCATAAATATTTTTTTTTGGGGGGGATGCATTTGCATACATCCATCATTTTTTTTTAATGCTCAAAGTATATATATGCAAGTCATGTGCATTTGATAACGTTCTTAGTTGGTATGTCGATTGACCTTGCCTTAGAGCCACTAACTTGAATCTAACCTTGCTTTAGCCTTAGAACTTGATCAAGGGTGCTTAGTTTGCACATACCTATTCTCTCCTCTTATCCTTCCTATCATTTAGATCTTCCTAACTGCTAGCGTGCCTTGGATTAGAAACTCATCTTCGCGTGCTTGGATAACAGAAATGGCACCTAGGGGAAGGCCAAGGAGGGTAGTCCCAAACAACGGTGGTGCTAACGCACCTAACGACAATGACATTCCTCAAAACGTAGGAGGGCGAGTGCCTCCTCTTCCCAATAATATGGGTGAGCGTCTAAGGAATATTGAGGAAGTCCTCGTAGCACTAGGAAACGCCGAGGTGCAACGTGCACAAGCGGGTGTACCACCGCCGGTAGCCCGAGGCAACTACCTAGCATTGGTGAACCCCTACAAACCACCTCATTATGGCGGCCAAGAGGACCCTACCAAGATGGAGAATTGGATCCGAACTTTTGACAAGCTTCTTACTGCCGTCAAATGCCCCGAGAACGAGAAGGTTCGAGTGGCGACCTATTATCTTGATGGAGAGGCGGACGAGTGGTGGCAACATCTCCAAGGAGATTTGGCCGAGGTTGAGAAGGTTTATACATGGGGAGAATTTGAAGAAGCATTGAGAGAGAGGTTTTATCCACTGAGCACTAAGGCTGCAAAGTATGAAGAATTTATTAACTTAAGACAAGGAGGAAAAACGGTGCAAGAATATTACACCAAGTTCAAGGAGTTAGTTCGCTTTGCTCCGAGACTTGTACCAACTGACTCCGACAAGGCCCAGAAGTTCGAGATGGGGTTAAACCTTAGTGTCCGAGAGATACTGGTTGGAGGACAACACAGTACACTTCAGACAGTGTATGACCGAGCTGTAGCAATTGCTCGTGTCCAGCAGCTGAAACGAAAGGACAATGGCGAGTCGAGCAAGGGCTCGCAAGGATTTGAGAAAAAGAATCGAAGAAACAATAATAACAAATTGAGGAAGGATAATGGTCAAGCTAAGTTCAATGGACCTAAGGAGAATGTGGACAAAGGTTTGAACAACAGAAGAAATGACAACCGTGGTACATCCATACCACGATGTCCGCAGTGCCACAAAGCTCATCTGGTACGCGAGTGCCCTAAGCGTGGAACTTGTTATAGATGTGGTGGGGAAGACCACATGATTAGAGAATGCAATGTGCGCGAGGAGATGATTGAGAAGAGGTTGGATCTGGTGAACCCTCCACACGAGAATCGGCCGACTGGGCCAAATCATCCCAATAATCAAGGACAGAGGCCACAACAGAATCGCAACCAGCAAGAAGAAAATTCATAGGCAGTTATGGGGACATAACTGCGGTCCTAAGGGGGAGAGGATGTGATACCCCGCAGAGATGTCACGCGTTGAGGTAAGAATTTAATTTTCGAGCCTCAATAATTCTATGCGTGTAAAACTACTTATGTTGGTGTTGCTTTCCGAGTGCGACCCAACTTCGAGGACGAAGTTGATTTCTAAGGGGGGTAGACTGTAATACCCGAGAAATCAACATCGATTATTAAATCCAAAAATTAAAGAATAGGATTTAACTATCGCAACCGAAATAATTCCGAGAGAGCGGAATTAAATATTTTCGGACGATAGCAACTCGAAGAGAGTTATCGGATTATCCAACGATCTCGGATAATTCCATATTATGATTTTTAGAATTTAAAATCATAATATATATAAAAAAAAAAAAAAAAAGGGAAAAGAGGCCGCAGCCTGTGGTGGCGCGGTGGGCGCGCGGTGGCGCGCCACCAGCGCGCCACCATGCAGGGGCTGCAGCCCCTACGCGTTCAAACGCGTTTTTGCTCCGATTTTTGATATGTCACAATTTCCAATCGACTTGTATTCAATCCTCAGTCATTATGGAGTGTTATTGGATGATTGTGGACGGATTTTTGGACTTGAGACAACTCCCACAAGTTGGATAAAGGTGGATACATGAACACTAAGTGGATTCATTGAACCATGTTGGGAGTGGGTGGAATGGATGAGGATTAGGGGGTGTATTTTCGAGAATTGACTGCCATTACTTCTCCCTCTCTTTCCTAGGTCCTTAATGGCTGCAATTAGAAAGCCTAAATTCGAGTTTAACCCTCCCACAGCCCCCAAAACTTCACCCCATTCACCCATCCGAAAATTAGAGTTCATTTGAGTGTTGGTGAGAAATTGTGGGTGGTTCTTCATCATCTCAGGGGATTGGACGAGTTGCAAGGTTTCAAACCATTCATCCATTGTTAGGTAAGGATTCCATTCCATTTCCTTGGCCTTAGAATCGGATTTCTTGCCCTAAACACAAGAGCTTTGTCAAACCGTTTGATTATAGGTTCATTCGGGGATAGCAGACTGTTTCGCGGGTGGAGATCACGTTTGGACGATTCAAATCTGAGGATTTTCGATCTCAATCTCTTGATATGTAAGTTAATGATGTGCATATCAATTTTTAGAGTGTTTGGTTGAGTATTCTTCGAGATATAGTTCAATCTTCATCTTGTGCCAAATCTGTCAAATAGGGTTTCTATCCGAGTAGTTTATTTGTTCAGTGTTTTTCGTCAAGATCCGTTCATTTTTGGAAGAACTTGTCTAAATGAAAAATGTTCCTAACACTTTAAAGATGATGTCTGTAAATTTTCATAATTTTTGGAATTGATTTGGTCGACGAAAACGGATCTGGTATTTTCTGCTATTTTTGGTGACAGATTCAAATTCCTAGCATGTTCAGTTTTGTAGTTCATATTTCTCCTAGCTATGGTCGTTTTTGATGGTCGACTTCTTCATGAAAATTGTTCATCTATGTGTCTAGTTTACTCCTGTTAAATTTCAGAATTTTTGGAACAACCTTCGAATTGTTATGGATTTTTAAGTAAGCTGTGGTCGGATGAACAGTGGTTTTTGTACCCTTTTGAAAATAAGTTTCTGAAATGATTTTTTTTGAGCGACTTAGAGTCCGAATTTGCTAAGGCCTATTTCTGAGAAAAATGTTTATTTTGATTTCGCCTAGCACCTGTAAAATTTTCAGAATTTTTCACAAAGTTTTACTACATTTCCTAATTCGATTTTGAAAACTGCCACAGTGTAGTCTTACCGGTGATATTTGGTTTCGTACGTTTCGGTCGTTATTGAGTCGATTGTTACTCTTTGATGAATCCTATGAATTCTGGAAATGTAGACATATGTGGTAATGATTAAAATGTGATTTTTGAAACTTTGTGAGTTTTGATCGAGTTAGATGCCCAATTTTGGAGGGTAAGTGCACTTGGCGTGAGCTCGTTGGGCCGCCCCCTCTTTTTGGTGGCCAAAACGGCGCCAAGGAAATTATGTTGCGTGATTGTATGAGTCTATACTCCTAGGTGTATCCGTATGGGTTACCTAGGGCTCCGGAGTGTGTCTGTATAGGGTCCGCTGCTTTCACTTGCCTTGTGGGTTCGATTCCCCAAGGTGTATGTTATTCCTGCGGGTTCGATTCCCCAGGATATTGTTGACTCCTATGGGTTCGATTCCCTAGGATGTATATTGAGTTCTTGCGGGTTCGATTCCCCAAGGACGAGGTGTCCTCGATCATAATGAACAATGGTAAACGAAGGTGTTTGAGCTCTTGCGGGTTTGATTCCCCAAAAATGGTAAAAGAATGTATTTGAAATATGGAAGCAATGGTAAAAGAATTTTGTTTGAGATCTTGTGGGTTTGATTCCCCAAGAATGGTTCCTCTCGATAAAAATGAATAATGATATATTATGCGTATGGTAAAGTGTAAGAATCTTCCGGAATTATTTTTACTCGACCTTCCTTTTTAAATTACAAATTCTATTTTTAAGTCTCTCTTCTAAAAACTTTAAAATTCGTTATGCTATACATTAACTTACTCAGTACCTTTGTACTGATAGATACGTTGTCTCTATTTTTTGTTTCAGATGATGAAGATTAGCACATGGCATTTACATTTGGGATGGGAATCTCCGAAGACTTGTCGCACTTGCTTTTAAATTATTTTACGAATTCCAAACTTATGTTTGGCCGTGTTTGGCCCTTAGCTTCCGCATTGTTTTAAATTGTGTATGTTTGACTTAACTCTGATTTAAACCTTCGGGCACTTATTGAATCGTTTTTAAATTATTTTTATGTATTGGTACAACTTAGCCTTAGCATCTTCTCAAGTGAGCTCGAAATGGTTCGCGTCTTGCTTGGGAAGGTGTGGCGGTAATGCCCTGGCCTGGGTGATCAAATCCGGGGTGTTACAAATCATGTCTTTCCGCTGCAAGTAACCTATAAATTTTGAATTAATTTTAATATGCATAAAAAGTCTAACTTTTAATTAAACAGCATGTAACCCCTTAATTGTTTTATTAGGGATTAACTTACTCAGTATTTTATATACTGATAAAACCCGTTGTTCATTTTTTTTCATTTACAGAGTATGAGGACATGGCATGATCATATGAACGCATTCGGGGCTCGGGATTTTTCAAACTATATATGTTGCATTCTAGTCTAGACTTTAGATTTTACTGCGTATTGGCCATGTCGGCCTATGGTTATTTTCTGCTGCAATTTAATCATCGCACATGAATGTTATAACATTATCTTAAAGTTAAGTATTTTCCGGACTTATTTTAAATCATTTTTGAAAACCCATAGCCTTGCATCTCTTTAGCAAGCTCGAAGAAGTCGTGTCTTGCTAGGCGGGTGTGGCGGTGGCATCCCGGCCTGGGTTATCAAATCCGGGGTGTTACAAGTTCGTATCAGAGCCCGGAAATATTTTTAAATTATTATTATTATTTTTGGTCAATATAGAGGCCCAAGGATTTTAAACAAATATTAATATTATTTTTAAATTTTTAAGTACCATTATTATTATTTTTAAATTTTAAGTTTTATTTCCATGGAACAAAATTTATTTTAAACACGTGGAAAATATTTACATATGCATAGAAAGTTTTTCCAACAAGATTTTAAAGTCACGAAGATATTTTTCGGGGTTGGGGCAGCATTGTATAAAGCATACATGCATTCGGATACATACATACATGAATATCGCGCTAATTTTTTTTATGTGAATTAACAGTGTCAAAACTCTTACCTTAAAATTGGTCATGACCTTGACTTAGAAGCGTTGCTTAAAACTAATTTTGTCTTAGTCCTAGAACTTGATCACCTATGTTTAGCATTCTCCTATCTGTTACGTCCTGCCAATCCTACCTTATAGATTTTCTTGAACGCTAACTTGCCTTAGATTAGAAACTCATCTTCACGTGCGTTGATAACACAAAAATGGCACCTAAGGGAAAATCGAGGAAGGAAATCCCAAACAACACCGACGCTGACCTCCCCAACGCACCCAACAATACCGAGATTGCTCATAACGTAGGAGCGCAAGCGCCTCCTATTCCCAATAATTCGGACGAACGCCTAAGAACTATGGAAGCAGTCACTCGTATCCAACAATTAAAGCGAAAGGACAATGGCGAATCGAGCAAAAACTCGCAAGGATTTGAGAAGAAGAATCGTAATAAGAACAACAATAATAACTTTAGGAGGGACAATGACCAAGCTAGATTCAATGGGTCTAGAGGGAATGATAACCGTAGTGCATTCATACCAAAATGCCCGCGGTGCAATCGACCGCATTTTGGTACGTGGATACCCAAAGCCTGGAGCTTGTTATAGATGTGGCAAGACTGGTCACATAGCTAAAGACTGCTGGGCTCAAGAGGAGACAATCAAGAAGAGACTAGATTCGGTGAACCCTCAACAAGGAAATCAGAGAGGAGCTATAGGACAACTGAATGACGACGCTCAATCCGACTTACCAACCCAATGAGAAATGATCGAAGGCAACGTGCATCCCATTCAAAATAAAAATAAACAAATTGTTTTGAACTACGTAATGGCTTGATCCCTTCACGGGGTACGTAGGCAACTTGGAAATTTCAATTCTGAGTTCAGTCAAATAATAACAAACAGCAACACACAATAATACAATCACGCAACCAAACAATGTCCGAGCTCGCGAGGAGCTAACGCTCAACTTCGAGGACGAAGTTGATTCCTAAGGGGGAGAGGATGTAACGCCCGAGAAATTTAATTCACGTTCAAAGGAATGGAATTAATTTCTTGTGGAAGACGTTTATCAATAAGGAAAGTAGATGGAAATACCCCAACATTAAATTGAGCCCAAAAGAAAGCGAGGGCGCAACTTCGGGGACGAAGTTGATTCTTAAGGGGGGTAGACTGTAATACCCGGGGTTTTTACAACGCCCAAAGAAATGAAATAAAATTTATTTCGAGAAGAAAATAATTTATTACAATAAATTAATGCTCGGAAATGGCGTGACCGATAAATTCACAGAATTCGAACCCAAATTTTGGTCAAGTCGAAATGGGATGAAAGAGGGAAAGGAAGCCCGAAGATATTCCATGAATTAATCCCAAAAGAATTGGAATTAAATTCAAGAAGGAAAATAATTTTAATTCCGAGAACCCGTGAAGTCGGAAATAATTTAATTAGATAAATTATTGCACGGGAGCCAAAAGACGACGAATTCAAGCATACAGATTCAAGATTTCGAATATGAAATTCATTGGAGTCGAAATAAATTTAAGAAAGGAATCATAACCCCAGAAATGACCCGAAAAGTCGAACCGAAAACGTAGAGGATAGAAACCCGATCGAGAAAAGAAGAAAAGACCCGACGAACCAGGGGAACCGCTCGAACCGGTCGGACCGGGCGCCGCGCGCTCTCCGAGCGGCCACGCGCGGCCACCGCGTGGGAGAAGGACGACGCGTCCAAGGTTGAGCCCGCGCGCACGTCGCGCGGCCAAAGAAATACGAGCGCGTCACCACCGCGCCAGAGGTGCAGGAGGTGTAAACTTTCCTTCCATGGAGATTTTCTTGCCAAAAATTCGAACCCTATCGGTGGCAAGCCGATCACGGCCTTAGAAAAGGCTTAAGACCGGGATTGGGACGCCCCCATCCCCATTTTTACAGAAAACACAAAGTTCTCCTCCCTCATTCTTCCTCTCCAAGCCAAAAACCCTTCTAGTTCACTTTCCGGCAAGGATTCCAGCGAAGACGGGACGATCGGGATGAAGACTCTGCCTTCTAGGACTTGGGTAAGTTGTATTATAGTTTTTAATTCGTCCATAGTGTAACACCCGAGAAATTTAATTCATGTTCAAAGGAATGGAATTAATTTCTCAAAATTAAGGAAGCGTTTATCCTTGAGGAGGGTAAATGGAAATACCCTAACAATAAAGTTGAATAAAAAAAAAAATTAAAGTGCGGGTACAACTTCGGGGACGAAGTTGATTCTTAAGGGGGGTAGACTGTGATTCCTGGGATTTTTATAGCGCTCAACAAATAAAATAAATGTATTTCCGAGAAGGAAATATTTTATCACAATAAATTATTGCTCGGCAATGAAACGCCGATAAATTCAAAAATTCAAAATGGAATAAAAGAGGGAAAGGGAGCCCGAAGACATTCCAGGAATCGAGTCAAAAGGATTGAAATTAAATTCAAGAAAGAAAAGAATTTTAATTCCAAGAACCCGCGAAGTCGGAAATGATTTAAATAAATAAATTATTACACGGGAGTCAAAAGACGACGAACTAGAAGCCGACGAATCCAAACGCGACGGACTCAAGATTTCGAATACGTGATTAATTCGAAACGAGATAAATTTAAGATAAGAATTTATAATCCGAGAATAACCCGAAAAATTGAGCCCGAAAATGTAGGAGGATAGAAACCCGAAAGAGAGGAGAAAAGGCCCGACGGGATCGCACGGCCCAGTCCGGACGCACGGCCCAGACCAGGCCGCGCGCTCTCCGCGCGGGGTTTGGCCTATGACCGCGACACCACCGCGCCACCAAACAGGGAACTGCACACTTCACGTTTTGAGCGATTTTCTTACCTTATTTTCGACCCTCACCTTTGGAAACACAATCACCATTACGGGAGGGCCATTATGAACGAAATTTTGGCTGATCTTAATGCCCAAGGACTCAAAATATCAGATCCCAAATTCCCCCATTCATCCATCTTCCTCTCCAAAAGTTCTCCACCCCTCAAGCATTCGAAAACCTTGGTCTTTTGAACACTCAAGGAGCTTTCCGGCAAGGAGGACGACGTACGGACGAGTTGGAGCACTTCTCAAGCATCGTGTAGTGGTAAGGATGAATTCTCAATCTTGTTTTCATGACCCCTGGTCGACCTAAGGCCTGACACATAAGTTTTTCCTCTCTTATTCACAAATCGGGACCGAAGAGAAGGAGTAGGAGTTGTTTAGACGTGTTCGTGGCTTCCGTAGTTCATCCCGACGAAATCTAAGACTTTAGATCTTAACTACTGTAAGTTTCTTCCTTGCGTATCAATTTTGGGAGACTAAATTCGAACGAATCAATGGATCTAAAACAAAACGTAAAAATCGGACTTAGAAACCCCAAAAATTCACGAATTTTCATCGAGTTTTGGTCCCTGAAAACGCATCTGGTTTATTCTGAGATTTTTGTCAAAACCGAAAAGCTGACAGAATTATGGTGTTCGAGTTCTTTGACGTTTTTCTAATTGATTCCTTCAAAACTAAACATTTATGCAAAAATGAAAGTTGTAGCTAACTGTCTATATATTGTGTCCGTAAAATTTCACGCATTTTCGTTAACGTTTGCATACTGAAAAACCCTTTTGGAACAGACTGTGATTTAAAGGAAAAGTTGACAGATTATGTAGTTGAACTTGTTGTGCTTTTCAATCCCTTATGGTCAAAACTAATCTTGGGTGAAAACATAAAAGTTGTAGATAAAGGTCTTAAAAATGTGCCTGTAAAATTTCGTGAGTTTTCGTTAACGTTTGGACCTTCAAAAGATGATCTTAACAGCCTGCGCTTCTAGTAAGAAATCCGACAGATTTTCTATCCGAAATTAATGCACGAATCTTATTTAATCCGGAATGTTTTCGGACATATTGCCTCTAATAAAACTTGCTCGTTTTTGTGTCATGTACGCGCCTGCAAAATTTCATAATTTTTAGAGATCGTTTACTTGGTCGCTGTTACCGGGAAGTTGACAGATTTTGGGCTTTGAAAAGATTGTGAAATTCGACTTGTTTCCTTACCTAATTTCGAGAAACTTAAAACATGGAAGTTGTTCGTAAAAATGTTTTTAAGCTCCTGAGTAAATTCAGAATTTTTGACTGTAAGGTGAATTTTTAAATTAAAAAGGTGTAACCTGTGACGAATTGGATTTTTCGAACTTGAGAAAAACTCGAACTATGAAATGCGACGTTGAATCTTTGTTTTTACGACAAAACATGAACTTTCGAAAAATCCCGTTCACTAGGCTGAGCCAATCTTCATACAACTATCTTTGAGACTGCCTCATTAGTGGTCTCCCTACTATCTGAGATTGCCTCGTTAGTGATCTCCTTACTATGCCAAAACGGCAGTTGTGCACATGGCCTGCCAATTCGGCAGTGAGAAATACACGGCCTGCCCGAGTGGCAGTGAAACCGCTTGAAAAGCCTGTCAAACGACAGTTGATATACACGCCTCTCAAATTGACAGTAGATATACACGGCTTGCCAAAATGGCGATCGATACACACGGCTTGCTGGAACGGCAATCGAGATACATGGCTAGCCAAAACGGCAGTCAATACTGATATGGCTGCGGCCGCCGGATCACCGGCTAACTGATTTTTGACTATTGAGATTGCCTCGTTAGTGATCTCCCTTGTGTGGTGTCCTCTTCTTAGTTTGCGAGATAAAATATAAAAGACTTGCGTGAATGTTTAATTATGCTTAAATTTTTATTTACCATGTTTTTAAATTATGCTTCTAAAATTACGTTCTTAAATTATGCTTTTAAATTACGCTTTTAAATTGAGTCCTTTAATTATGTATCCTCGTCTTGAATAAATTAATCATGTTTTTCCACTGCAAGTTAAATTATGAATTTTTAAAATTTCAATTAAGCCTGAGTAAAAGTATAATTTTTATATTAAATAAATAATTTTTAAAACCCCTTTATTGTTATGTTAGGGATTAACTTGCTCAGTATTTTATATACTGATAAAACCCGTTGTTCATTTTTCTATTACAGAGTACGGAGCATGATCATGCATCGGGAGATCACTTTGGACATTTAGTTATTTATTTTACATTTGCATACGGGCTTGTTAACCCGACTTTGGCCATGTCGGCCCTATCTTTAAATTTCCGCTGCAAATTTATTATTATTATTATTACATGTGTGGATGATGTATTATTATTATTTTAAGTAATTCCGGACTTGTTTTTAAAACTATTTCCAAAACCCATAGCCTTGCATCTCTTTAGCAAACTCGGAGAATCCGTGTCCTGCTAGGGAGGTGTGGCGGTGGCATCCCGGTCTGGGTTATCAAATCCGGGGTGTTACAAAGTGGTATCAGAGCCCGGAAATATTTTTAAATTATTATTATTATTTTGGCCAATATAGAGGCCCAAGATTTTTAAACAAATATTAATATTATTTTAAAATTTTTAAGTACCATTATTATTACTTAAATTTTAAGTTTTATTTCCATGGAACAAAATTTATTTTAAACCCATGGAAAATATTTACATATGCATAGAAATTTTTCCAACAAGTTTTTAAAGTCACGAAAATATTTTTCGGGGTTGGGGTAGCATTGTATAAAGCATACATGCATTCGCATACATACATACATGAATATCGCGCTAATTTTTTTTTTTATGTGAATTAACAGTGTCAAAACTCTTACCTTCAAATTGGTCATGACCTTGACTTAGAAGCGTTTGCTTTAAACTAATTCTGCCTCAGTCTTAGAATTTCATCACCTAAGTTTAGCATTCTCCTATCTATTACCTCTTTCCAATCCTACCTTATAGATTTTCTTGAACGCTAACTTGCCTTAGATTAGAAACTCATCTTCACGTGCGTTGATAACAGAGGATGGCACCTAGGGGAAGACCAAGGAATGTAATCCCAAACAACATTGACTCTGACCTCCCCAACATGCCAAACAACAAAGAGATTCCTCAGAATATGGATGAGCGCCTAAGGACGGTTGAGGAAGTTCTCGTAGTATTAGGAAATGCTGAAGTGCAACGTGCACAAGCGGGTGTACCACCACCGGTAACCCGAGTCAACTACTTAGCCTTGGTAAACCCTTACCAACCACCCCACTACGCCGACAAAGAGGACCCGGCTCAGCTAGAGGAATGGATACGGACGTTCGATAAGCTGTTGAACGCCGTAAAGTGTCCCGACGGGGAAAAGGTTCACGTAGCTTCATACTACTTAGGAGGCGAGGCGGATGATTGGTGGCAAGCCACCCAATGGGAACGTGCGGAGTACGAAGAGCCCTACACATGGTCAGAATTCACGAATCTGCTTAGGGATCATTTTTATCCCTTGAGCACGAAGGCTGCTATGTATGAGGAATTTCTGACACTGAGGCAAGGAGGAAAAACGGTCCAAGAATACTATAATCGTTTCAAGGAGTTGGTGCGGTTCGCGCCGAGACTGGTGCCAACTGATGTAGAGAAGGCACAGAAGTTCGAGATGGGATTGAACCTATCTATTAGAGAGGTGATCACGGGTGAGCACTACCCTAACCTACAAGCTGTATATGATCGTGCAGTAGCGGTTGCACGAGTTCAAGGACTGAAACGAAAACCGGTAGGTGGGACTAACCAAAGATCACAAGGAGGATACAAGAGGAATAAGGACCATGTCCGTAGAAACTCGAACCAACCACATCAAGACGACAATGGACGTAACAAGGGAATAGTCTTCAACCATGGTGACTATGCGCCACCATGTCCAAAGTGTGCCAAACCACATTTCGCAAGAGGATGCCCTCAGCCTGGAGCATGCCTTCGGTGCGGTCGACATGGTCATCGGCTGCGTGACTGCCGGACGCGAATAGAAAACATAAATAGGAGAGAGGACGTGACCACTCGGCCCAAGCAACCGTAAGAAGTTTTCAAGCATCGATAACTGCATTTATTTTTGAGTTCGACTCTACGAATTGTATCCAATCAAAAATAAACAAATTCAAATTGTTTTGAACTACGTAATGGCTTGATCCCTTCACGGGGTACGTAGGCAACTTAGAAATTTCAATTCTAAGCATAGTCGTTAAATAAGAAATAAAAATGACATGATATGATACAAGAAATAAAAACCAAATTTACATTAGTTCCTAGCTCACGAGAAGCTAACACACAACTTCGAGGACGAAGTTGATTCCTAAGGGGGAGAGGATGTAACACCCGAGAAATTTAATTCATGTTCAAAGGAATGGAATTAATTTCTCAAAATTAAGGAAGACGTTTATCCTTGAGGATGGTAAATGGAAATACCCTAACAATAAAGTTGAATAAAAAAAAAAATTAAAGTGCGGGTACAACTTCGGGGACGAAGTTGATTCTTAAGGGGGGTAGACTGTAATACCCGAGATTTTTATAGTGCTCAACAAATAAAATAAATGTATTTCCGAGAAGGAAATATTTTATCACAATAAATTATTGCTCGGCAATGAAACGCCGATAAATTTAAAAATTCAAAATGGAATAAAAGAGGGAAAGGGAGCCCGAAGACATTCCAGGAATCGAGTCAAAAGGATTGAAATTAAATTCAAGAGAGAAAAGAATTTTAATTCCAAGAACCCGCGAAGTCGGAAACGATTTAAATAAATAAATTATTACACGGGAGTCAAAAGACGACGAACTAGAAGCCGACGAATCCAAACGCGACGGACTCAAGATTTCGAATACGTGATTAATTCGAAACGAGATAAATTTAAGATAAGAATTTATAATCCGAGAATAACCCGAAAAATCGAGCCCGAAAATGTAGGAGGATAGAAACCCGAAAGAGAGGAGAAAAGGCCCGACGGGATCCCAAGGCCCAGTCCGGACGCACGGCCCAGACCAGGCCGCGCGCTCTCCGCGCGGGGTTTGGCCTATGACCGCGCCACCACCGCGCCACCAAACAGGCAACTGCACACCTTCACGTTTTGGTCGATTTTCTTACCTTATTTTCGACCCTCACCTTTGGAAACACAATCACCATTAAGGGAGGGCCATTATGAACGAAATTTTGGCTGATCTTAATGCCCAAGGACTCAAAATATCAGATCGCAAATCCTCCCATTCATCCATCTTCCTCTCCAAAAGTTCTCCACCCCTCAAGCATTCGAAAACCTTGGTCTTTTGAACACTCAAGGAGCTTTCCGGCAAGGAGGACGACGTACGGACGAGTTGGAGCACTTCTCAAGCATCGTGTAGTGGTAAGGATGAATTCTCAATCTTGTTTTCATGACCCCCGGTCGACCTAAGGCCTGACACATAAGTTTTTCCTCTCTTATTCACAAATCGGGACCGAAGAGAAGAAGTAGGAGTTGTTTGGACGTGTTCGTGGCTTCCGTAGTTCATCCCGATGAAATCTAAGACTTTAGATCTTAACTACTGTAAGTTTCTTTCTTGCGTATCAATTTTGGGTGACTAAATTCGAACGAATCAATGGATCTAAAACAAAACGTAAAAATCGGACTTAGAAACCCCAATCCGCGCATTTTCTGAAATCCGGTAAAAACTCCTATTTCGAGAATCCGAAACGAAAAACTCTGAACTAGAGATTTGTTCCTAACATCTTAGTCTAGGTTGTGTCAAAATTTCACGAATTTTCATCGAGTTTTGGTCGCTGAAAACGCATCTGGTTTATTCTGAGATTTTTGTCAAAACCGAAAAGCTGACAGAATTATGGTGTTCGAGTTCTATGACGTTTTTCTAATTGATTCCTTCAAAACTAAAATTTTATGTAAAAATGAAAGTTGTAGCTAACTGTCTAAATATTGTGTCCGTAAAATTTCACGCATTTTTGTTAACGTTTGCATACTCAAAAACCCTTTTGGAACAGACTGTGATTTAAAGGAAAAGTTGACAGATTATGTAGTCGAACTCGTTGTGCGTTTTTCGATCCCTTTTGGTCTAAACTAATCTTCGGTGAAAACATAAAAGTTGTACATAAAGGTCTTAAGAATGTGCTGTAAAATTTCGTGAGTTTTCGTTACGTTTGAACCTTCAAAAGATGATCTGAACAGCCTGCGCTTCTAGTAAGAAATCCGACAGATTTTCTATCCGAAATTAATGCACAAATCTGATTTAATCCGGAATGTTTTCGGACATATTGCCTCAATTAAAACTTGCTCATTTTTGTGTTTTGTACGCGCCTGTAAAATTTCATAATTTTTAGAGATCGTTTACTTGGTCAAAAACGTGTTTTAAAAACAGTGCGCTGTTACCAGGAAGTTGACAGATTTTGGGCTTTGAAAAGATTTTGAAATTCGACTTGTTTCCTTACCTAATTTTGAGAAACTTAAAACATGGAAGTTGTTCGTAAAAATGTTTTTAAGCTCCTGAGTAAATTTCAGAATTTTTGACTGTAAGGTGAATTTTTAAATTAAAAAGGCGTAACCTGTGACGAATTGGATTTTTCGAACTTGAGAAAAACTCGAACTATGAAATGCGACGTTGAATCTTTTTTTTTACGACAAAACATGAACTTTCGAAAAATCTCGTTCACTAGGTTGAGTCGATCTTCATACAACTATCTTTGAGACTGCCTCGTTAGTGGTCTCCCTACTATCTGAGATTTTCTCGTTAGTGATCTCCTTACTATGCCAAAACGGCAGTTGTGCACATGGCCTGCCAATTCGGAAGTGAGAAATACACGGCCTGCCCGAGTGGCAGTGAAACCGCTTGAAAAGCCTGTCAAACGACAGTTGATATACACGCCTGTCAAATTGACAGTAGATATACACGGCTTGCCAAAATGGCGATCGATACACACGGCTTGCTGGAACGGCAATCAAGATACATGGCTAGCCAAAACGGCAGTCAATACTGATATGGCTGCGGCCGCCGGATCACCGGCTAACTGATTTTTGACTATTGAGATTTCCTCGTTAGTGATCTCCCTTGTGTGGTGTCCTCTTCTTACTTTGCGGGATAAAATATAAAAGACTTGCGTGAATGTTTAATTATGCTTATATTTTTTTTACCATGTTTTTAAATTATGCTTCTAAAATTACGTTCTTAAATTATGCTTTTAAATTACGCTTTTAAATTGAGTCCTTTAATTATGTATCCTCGTCTTGAATAAATTAATCTTGTTTTTCCAATGCAAGTTAAATTATGAATTTTTAAAATTTCAATTAAGCCTGAGTAAAAGTATAATTTTTATATTAAATAAATAATTTTTAAAACCCCTTTATTGTTATGTTAGGGATTAACTTACTCAGTATTTTATATACTGATAAAACCCGTTGTTCATTTTTCTATTACAGAGTACGGAGCATGATCATGCATCGGGGGATCACTTTGGACATTTAGTTATTTATTTTACATTTGCATACGGGCTTGTTAACCCAACTTTGGCCATGTCGGCCCTATCTTTAAATTTCCGCTGCAAATTTATTATTATTATTATTACATGTGTGGATGATGTATTATTATTATTTTAAGCAATTCCGGACTTGTTTTTAAAACTATTTCCAAAACCCATAGCCTTGCATCTCTTTAGCAAACTCGGAGAATCCGTGTCCTGCTAGGGAGGTGTGGCGGTGGCATCCCGGCCTAGGTTATCAAATACGGGGTGTTACACATAGATCCCAAAAACTCGAAATCTAACACTCTATTCCTTGCTACAATTTCACGTCGAGGGACGAATAAAAAGAGACCGGAGAAGTTGACCGTTTGTCGCGACCCTAGGACGTCCCAAAAGCCCCGACAACAATCCTAATCTCTAAATATGTAAGTTAAGACCTTACTCTTCAATTTTTTTGGTTTATTTTCGTTTAAAACTTAAGACCTAGACACGTAACTAAAATCGGTTTTCTAAAAACCCTATTTTCGACCAATTTCAGAAACTCGCCTAAAACCCGACCTTCAAGAATTCAAACCGAAAACTTTTCAACATAGATTTTGTTCATAAGACTTTAATCTATCTTGTGTCAAAGTTTCAGCCATTTTCATAAAGGTTTGATACCCCAAATCGTACCGTTAATTTTCTGTATAAAAATCGAACGTTTGAAATCTGGACAGTTTCATTGACTCGACTTGATGCATATTTTTCACCCGTTTCTAGATCGATTCAACTTTGCATTTATAAACAAAAGTTGTAGATAATTGTGTCTAGATTATGCATATAAAATTTCATGAATTTTGGAGTTCATTTGATATGTCAAAACGGACAAATTCAGAACCTGTTCCAAACCAATTTTTGAATCCGCGCGTAAGCAGTGTGTTGGTGTCGATTTTTGAACATCTAAAACTCATTATTTCAAAAATCTTAAAACATGAAAGTTGTTCATTAAGGTGTTATCTACATCCTGTAAAAATTTCGGACCAATTGGATTTAAAATGAATTTTTAATCGGCATTGCACGAAACTGTGTTAGAATCAGTCCTTTGGGCAGAAATTTTCTTTTGTAAAGAACTCGAAATTCGACTTAGTTGAAAACCTTATTTCCAGAAACTTAAAACATGAAACTTGTTCGTATGGGTGTCCTTGAGCTACTGTATAAATTTCAGAATTTTTGATTAAAAGATGAATTTTTAATTTAAAAAGGCGTAAACTGTGACGAACTGGATTTTTCGAACTTGCGAAAACTCGAATTATGAAATGCGATGTCGAATCCTATTTATACGACAAAACATAAACTTTCGAAAAATCCCGTTCACTAGGCTGAGCCGATCTTCATACAACTATCTTTGAGACTGCCTCGTTAGTGTCTCCCTACTATCTGAGATTGCCTCGTTAGTGATCTCCTTTTTATGCCAAAACGGCAGTTGTGCACATGCCCTGCCAAATCGGCAGTGAGAAATCCTGCCCGAGTGGCAGTGAAACCGCTTGAAAAGCTTGTCAGACGACAGTTGATATACGCGCCTGTCATATTGACAGTAGATACACACGGCTTGCCAAAATGGCAATCGATACACACGGCTTGCCAAAATGGCAATCGAGATACATGGCTAGCCAAAACGGCAGTCAATACTAATATGGCTGCGGCAGCCGGTTCACCGGCTAACTGATTATGATTATTGAGATTGCCTCGTTAGTGATCTCCCTTGTGTGGTGTCCTCTTCTTAGTCATCGGGATAATACTAAAAGACTTGTGAGTGTGTATTTAATTAAATTGTATTTATTTATCATGCTTTTAAATTATGCTTTTAAATTATACCTTTTAAGTTATGCTTTAAAATTTCATATCCTAGTCTTATATAATAATCATTTTTTTCCGCTGCAAGTAACCTATAAATTTTGAATTAATTTTAATATGCATAAAAAGTCTAACTTTTAATTAAACAGCATGTAACCCCTTAATTGTTTTGTTAGGGATTAACTTACTCAGTATTTTATATACTGATAAAACCCGTTGTTCATTTTTTTTCATTTGCAGAGTATGAAGACATGGCATGATCATATGCACGCATTCGGGGCTCGGGATTTTTCAAACTATATATGTTGCATTCTAGTCTAGACTTTAGATATTACTGCGTATTGGCCATGTCGGCCTATGGTTATTTTCCGCTGCAATTTAATCATCGCACATGAATGTTATAACATTATCTTAAAGTTAAGTATTTTCAGGACTTATTTTAAATCATTTTTGAAAACGCATAGCCTTGCATCTCTTTAGCAAGTTCGAAGAAGTCGTGTCTTGCTAGGGGGGTGTGGCGGTGGCATCCCAGCCTGGGTTATCAAATCTGGGGCGTTACAACTAGTCCTTGGAGAAGATACCATGCTGAATTTTGAGTATTAGTCCTCGACAAGAATTATCAGTGTAAACTTCGAGGACTGTTGTTACCGAAAAGAGCTCGATAAAACCTTGTTCAACACGGGTCCATTCTTTAAAATTTCCGAGGACTTGTACTAGCCGAAATTCCTCGCTATTTTTTTCGAGTACTAGTACTAGGTTTAGAGTTTTTGGGGAACTTGACCACTTGACCAAGTCCGAACAAAATAAGTATCTTTTTTGCTTGAACTAGGTATCCCCAGGCCACAAGACTAATCCCTCGATGATCTGGTGGGCATTGAATGGTTGTCTAAGTAGAATTCTGCATACACAAAGACTCAAACCCGAGACCTTTGTTTAAATATATGAAATGTAAACTATTATGTACTGTTAAATTATGGTCACCGTGACGTATATATTATCACTCTTGATAAATTTTAGTGACATTCAATAATATACTAGTATTGTCCCACGTTTAACATGCAGAATTATCAATTGATTATATACGAGTTTTAAGTATTAAAAAATAGTTTGTTTTGAGAAAATACTAATATAAAGAATTTTATGTTTTAATAATTACAGTAAATAGTATTTTAATATTTTAATAATTTTAAAGAATTTATTTATAAGTACTTCTAAAATGTTCTACTCCTAATTATTTTAAAAGGATATAAAAATTCTTTTTAGGAGCCAAAACCAGAGAGAAAGTGTGGTGGGAACCCATACTACACAAATTACAAAAGAATAAAGAAGAGTGATATGGGGTCGAGTGGGGAATCGAACTCTCAATCTTAAGATTGGAAAGCGTACACTTTGCTGCTCTTGGGCAAGTCTTCATCCTCTTAAAATGATATAATTGTAAAACCTTGTTAGATGCAAATGATGATAATAATAATAATAATAATAATAATAATAATAATAATAATAATAATAATAATAATAATAATAATAATAATAATAATAATAATAATAATAATAATACACAGTCACGTTAATAAGAATAATAATATCCTAGCGGTCAACTACATATTTTTAGATAATCTCCCACATACATTTCCACACTATATAATCTCCACTGAATTTTCCAAAATTTGAAAATATACAACAAAGCTACAAAGTGACTGATACACAAGATGGAGCTTTTCTTCACCACTCTCCTCTGCCTTTTCCTCTCTTCCATCTTCCTCTCCATTCACCTCATCTTCCACAAGTCCAATGCTGTTGTTGTTGCCGCCGCCCTCCCACCAGGAAAAACGAGTTGACCGGTGATCAGAGAGACCCTCGAGTACCTATCCACCAGCTGGAAAGGCCACCCGGAGAAATTCATCTCGGAACGTCTGTCCAAATATTCCTCCGTCATCTTCCGCACCAGCCTCTGGCGAGACATTTGCTGTCTTCTGTGGCCCCGCAGGCAACAAATTCCTCTTCTCTAACGAGTACAAGCTCGTCCAGGGCTGGTGGCCCAAAAAAATCGACAAGATCTTCACAAACTCCAGTTCGGAGGGAGCTATTACAATTCGAAAAATGCTCGCCAACGTCCTCAAGGCGGAGGCCCTCCATCGCTACATCCCCATCATGGACAACATTGTCGTCCGTCACTTCGCCAAAGAATGGGACGACAAAGAACATGTCACCGTCTTCCCCCTAACCAAGACCAGTTTTGTAAATTCCGGGTTAGACTCAACCGCCTCATTGCGGGGTTGTTCTCTATTGTTGTGGAAATCGGGTTAGTTTCCACCAAAATTATACCCGAATAATAGAGCTATTAATTAAACAATAAAGCGAACACAAAGATTTAATGAGGTTTGGCACAAATTTGCCTACGTCCTCCGGGCCCCACCGAATAATTATTTCACTATGATGGAGAAATATTACAAAAGGGTTTTGGAAATAATTTCCTAACAGACAAAACCCACTCAACAAGG
This sequence comes from Hygrophila difformis, assembly GCA_030278955.1. NCBI lineage: Eukaryota > Viridiplantae > Streptophyta > Magnoliopsida > Lamiales > Acanthaceae > Hygrophila > Hygrophila difformis. The sequence goes on along the minus strand of JAOANR010000003.1, from coordinate 38,640,126 downwards.
AAGTCTTACAAAAGCCTAAAAATAAACACACTCTCTCTCTCTCAAGAATTCGATGAACAAGAGAAGTTTGCAGGCTTTTGTCTCTGCTTTGCTGAGTGTGCTTATTTGCAAATGAAGGGGCCTGTATTTATAGGCGTTAGCAGCCCACCATTTCAGCGGACAAATGCACAGAAGGAGACGACATTTGTATAGTAAAGGTACGTGTTGCCATTTTTGTCAACACTGATCTACCATCCCACCTACCACATTAAATGTGGGGGAGGACCACCACTTTACAAATCTCCACATTGGTGCGTCCCAAATTCCAATCATAGTGTCTCCTTCGAGGTTCTCTTATCATGAAATTCGGCAAGACCTCCAAATGTGCTTTTCAGCGCCAACTTCAAACGCTTGAGACATTTATCAAGTTCAAACAATGTTTAAACTTAATACCAGTTACAGCCTTCGTCAACATATCTGCAGGATTCTCGGTGGTCTTAATCTTTTGTACCTTGACTCCATCTTCTTCAATTATTTCCCGCACAAAATGGTACCGCACGTCGATATGCTTGGTTCTAGCATGATACACCTGGTTCTTTGCTAGATGAATGGCACTTTGACTGTCACAAAACAATGTTACATGTTTCTGACCAACTCCCAAGTCATCCAACAATCCCTGTAACCAAATGGCTTCCTTAACAGCTTCTGTAATGACCATGTATTCTGCCTCCGTTGTTGACAAAGCAACGGTTGACTGTAAGGTAGACTTCCAACTAACTGGTGCGTTTGCAAGAGTAAACACATATCCAGTAGTTGATCGACGTTTATCCAGATCTCCTGCATAATCTGAATCACAGTACCCAACTATATGTTGACCAATAACATTAGTCTTTTCAAATATCAATCCAATATCTAAGGTTTTCAAAATATACCTTAGAATCCATTTCACAGCGTGCCAATGATCTTTGCCAGGATCATGCATGTACCTGCTGACAACTCCAACTGCATGTGATATGTCAGGCCTTGTACACACCATTGCATACATTAAACTACCCACCGCATTTGAATAAGGAACCTTTGACATGTATTCTCGTTCCTCTTTCGTCTTCGTGCATTGTGAAGCACTAAGTTTGAAATGAGGAGCAAATGGTGTACTTACAGGTTTGGTTTTGTTTGTCATGCCAAACCGCTGTAATACTTTCTCCAAATATTGCTTCTGAGTCAAACTCAGAGTGCCCCTCTTCCGGTCTCTCGTTATTTCTATACCGAGAATTTTCTTTGCTTCACCGAGATCTTTCTTTCAAACTCCTTGCTGAGTTGGGACTTCAACCTGTTTATCTCTCCTCTATGTTTCGAAGCAATTAACATGTCATCTACATATAGAAGAAGATAAATGAAAGATCCATCATGTAGCTTACGAAAATATACGCAATGATCAAAACTGCTTCTGGTGTACTTCTGGCCAATCATAAATTGATCAAGTCGCTTATACCATAAAGCGATTTGTTCAACTTGCAAACCCAATCTTCTTTTCCAGCAACTTCAAATCCTTCTGGTTGGGTCATGTAGATTTCCTCCTCCAAATCACCATGTAAGAATGCCGTCTTTAAATCCATTTGAACTAGTTCCAAATCAAACTGCGCTACTAAGGCCAACAAAATACGAATGGAGGAATGTTTTACAACAGGGGAAAATACCTCATTATAATCAATTCCTTCCTTTTGAGCATAGCCTTTAGCTACCAATCTTGCCTTGTAGCGAACGTCATTCTTTTCTGGAAATCCTTCTTTCTGAGCATAGACCCACTTGCAACCAATTGTCTTCTTTCCCTCTGGGAGTTTAGCTAGCTTCCACGTGTGATTTGCTTCAAGGGAATGTATTTCCTCTTCCATGGCTTTCTTCCACTTTTCTTTTTCCGGACTAATTCTTGTATGAAGAAAAGTTTGCGGTATACCTTCTTCAATAACAGGAAGTGCATAGGCCAACATACTTTCAACTCGAGCAGGTCTCCGAATTTCTCTTCTTGGCCTCCTAATTGCAATTGGTAAATCTTGTTGCTACTGAGGTTCTTGGGTTAAAACCTCACTTTCTCTGGGATCTTCTTCGGTGCTTGTACCATCATCTTCTTTCGGTTAACCATCTACCTCTCTGGTTGTAGATGTCTGAAACTCCACCCGTTGAGGATAATGCTCCACCTGCTGGGGTGTATTATCCGGCTGCTGCTTGGTTACCTTCTTCAACATTATCGATTCGTTGAAGGTAACATCTCTGCTAAAGATCACCTTTTTCATCTCCGGGCACCATAGGCGATATCCTTTTACTCCAGAATATATCCCTACGAAAACATCTTTTCTCGCCCTCGGATCTAGCTTTGATTCTTTCAAGTGATAATATGCAGCGGAACCAAACACACGTAAAGAATCATAATCATTTGCAGGTTTGCCAAACCATGCCTCCAAAGGTGTCTTGCCTTTAAGTGCAGTTGATGGTAGTCAATTGATTAGATGGCTCGCATATGTCACTACTTCAGCCCAAAACTGCTTGCCCAAATTAGCATTGGACAACATACACCGAACTTTCTCCAACAAGGTTCGGTTCATTCGTTCAGCCAAACCTGCAAAATAGTGTTATGGGTTGTAATCCATAACACTAGATGGTTCTCCATCATTTTCTGCCAAGCGACGAATTTCCCAAATGCTTCATCTTTTGTTCGCATGGGATACACCCATACTCTCCGGGAAAAGTCATCAACAAACGTTACAAAATAGTGGTTTCCTCCCAGGGAAGCTGTCTTTGTAGGTCCCTACACATCAGAGTGAATGTAATCCATAATTCCTTTAGTGTTATGGATTGTTGTTCCGAACTTCACCCGTGTTTGCTTTCCCAGCATGCCCAAGCCTCATTTGGTCATGTCCTCTTCACTATCTGCTTCTGATACTGTTGCTGCAATGCCAACCACTGTATTGCCCTAGAAGTGGTATAAGTTATTTTTTCTTATACCTCTCATGACGAAAGTGCTCCCGAGATCACTTTCATAATCCCATTCTGGATGTTGATGGAGTGGCCTTTAGCTTTCAAGGCTCCCATTGATATGAGGTTCTTGGCAAATTTCGGTATGTACCGAACTTCCGTCAGCACCCTAGTTGTTCCATCATGGTTCTTCAGATATACTAAGCCAACTCCAGCTATCTGACAAGGTCCATCGTCGGCTAGGTAGACTACTCGACCTTCAGTTTTTCAAAATCGACAAACCACTCCTTCCTGAAACACATGTGGAATGAGCATCCTGAGTCTAGTAACCAGTCGTAAGTGCACGTTACCAATGAGACACAAGCTAAAGAATACTTTATCTCATCACTATCAGCAACACAAGCCTCTGCTACCGCTTTCCCCTTTTTCTTTTGCAGCTTAGGGCAATCTTTCTTCCAATGTCCTTTCTCATGACAAAAGATACATTCGCCTTTTGACATTCTGCCTCTTGACTTGGATCTGCCTCTTCTGTCTGACTTGTACTTGTGGCTACGACCCCAAACCGTGTGGGCTTCACCAGTCGAACTCCTGTGTTCTAACTTATCTTTCTTTCTGACCTCGTTAGAATACAAGGCAGTGGCAACTTCTTTAAATGAAATTGTTTCATTTCCAGTCAGCATACTAACAATTATATGCTCGTATTAATCGAAGAGCGAAGCTAACAGTATCAGCGCCTTGTCAACGTCATCTATCTTCTCGTCGAGATTCAATAAATCAGTGACCAAAGAATCGAATCTTGTTATGTGTTCATTCATCGTGGTACCGGGCAAATACTGGAATCGATACAGCTTCTTCTTCATGTAGAGCTTGTTCTCCGTGCTCCTTTTCATGAATTTATCCTCCAGTTCTTTCCACAGTCTGTGTGCCATCGTCTCTCTCATGAGCGGATACTTCTGCTCCTTTGAGAGACAAAGCCGAATTGTACCACACGCAAGGCGGTTGATCCTCGTCCAGTCTTTATCATCAACACCATCTGGTTTGGTTTCTTCAAGTGCCCCATCCAGCTCCTGCTGGTACAAGATGTCCAACACCTCGCACTGCGACATGCCAAAATTATTGGTACCGTCAAATTTTTCGACATCAATTTTGGCATTTGAAACCATCATCCGTGATGACGATGTCACCAACGGCTTCGAATCTGAAGTTCACGTTTCACCGGACCTATCCGTCATTTCTGCTTCAAATTTTAATTACTAGCTCACAAACGGTAGCTCAACCGAGATGCGTTTCTGATGTGGAAGATCAGCTTAGCTGCGACCACAGAGCATATTATGCAACCAAGGCTCTGATACCAATTGTTGTGGAAATCGGGTTAGTTTCCACCAAAATTATACCCGAATAATAGAGCTATTAATTAAACAATAAACCGAACACAAAGATTTAACGAGGTTCGGCAAAAATTTGCCTACGTCCTCCGGGCCCCACCGAATAATTATTTCACTATGATGGAGAAATATTACAGGGTTTTGGAAATAATTTCCTAACAGACAAAACCCACTCGACAAGGAAGACTTACAAAAGCCTAAAAATAAACACACTCTCTCTCTCTCTCAAGAATTTGATGCACAAGAGAAGTTTGCAGGCTTTTGTCTCTGCTTTGCTGAGTGTGCTTATTTGCAAATGAAGGGGCCTGTATTTATAGGCGTTAGCAGAGCACCACTTTACATCTATGCCTTTCGACCTTCCGGGCACGCCATTCTGGAAGGCGAACAAGGAGGCGGAGAGTATGCGAAAGGATTTTGTCACCGTCAGTCATTCGCAAACAGAAAATTGAGCTGGCAGAAGGCAAGGCGTCCCCCACGCAGGACATCCTCTCGCTCATGGTTGTCTACATCGACGAGAGCGGGAAATCCATGACGGAGCTGGACATCGCTGATAAAATTATGGGGCTACTCATGGCGGGACACGACACAACAAGCTCTACATGTGCCTTCATTACCAAGTACCTCGCCGAGCATCCCCATGTCTACGATGTTGTCTACAAGCATTATATTCCTACTACTTCCTCGTACACCCTTGCTATAAATAAATAATTCTAAAACAAAATTGATAATCTTCTTATATCACAAAACAAATAGAAATTGCCAAATCTAAGGCAGATAGAGAGTTGCTGAATTGGGAGGATTTAGGGAAGATGAAATACTCATGGAATGTGGCATGTGAAGTGCTGAGATTGGTGCCTCCATTGCAGGGTACATTCAAAGAACCCATGGTTGTTTTTGTCTACAACGGGTTCTCTGTAACACCCCGGATTTGGTAACCCAGGCCGGGATGCCACCGCCACACCTCCCTAGCAAGACACGAACTCTCCGAGCTTGCTAAAGAGATGCAAGGCTATGGGTATTGAAAAGAGTTTTAAAAACAAGTCCGGAATTACTTAAAAATAATAATATAGTGTAATATCATCCACACATGATAATAATAATAAGTTGCAGCGGAATTTAAAATATAGGGCCGACATGGCCAAAACACGGGTTAAACAGGCCCGTTCATGCAAGTCATAATAAATAATTTAAATGTCCAAAATAATCCCCCAATGTATGATCATGCTCCGTACTCTGTAATAGAAAAAAAATGAACAACGGTTTTTATCAGTATTATAAAATACTGAGTAAGTCAATCCTAGCATAGCAATAAAGGGGTTAGATTTTAATAATTAAGATTAAACTCTTTGTCATGCATACAAAACACTTTATTTACAAATAAAAAAAAATAAGAATTTAGTTGTATGCTTTAAAGACACATTTAATTTCATAATTAAAAATTTAAGCATGGAAAATTATTTAAGACATGATTTAAAAACATGAATAGTGCCACGAGTAAATAAATAAAAATTTGAGCTTTTTAATATTTTCCCCGTTACGCCACCATCTCAACAATATATCATTTAGCCGGTGATCCGGCGGCCGCAGCCAATTTCATAAGTATCATTTAGCCGGTGATCCGGCGGCCTCAGCCAATTTCATAAGTATCATATCTCATTTAGCCGGTAGCCCGGCGGCCGCAGCCTATCCGCCATACCCAGTACCACTCCGTCGAGCCTCGAGTAACCCATACGGATACACCCGAGAGGGTAGGCCCGTTGGCTCTTGTAGCCAAATCCGCCATATCCAGTACCACTCCGTCGAGCCTCGAGTAACCCATACGGATAAACCTGAGAGGATAGGCCCAAAAATAAGATGTCGTTTTGGCAATCTTTCGCGCGTAGTAATCATTGCCGTTTTGGCACGAAATGAATAATTAGGAGGGCACCCTGCAGAGCACTCACCCCCTAATTTTATGTAACCAATGTAACCGATATCGTTTCAACTTTAGTGTAACGGGATTTTCAAAAATACAGCTTTATCATATAACAAGATTTCAATCGTTTGTTTAGAAATTTCAAAATCTCACAAGTTTAAAACCGATCGATGTCACAGTTTACACCTTTTCAGTTTAAAAATCCGTTTCTTAGGCGATTGATCTGAAATTTTCACAGTATCTCAAAAACATCCCAATGAAAAACTTTCATGTTTTGAGTTTTCCGGAAAACCGATGGGAAGCATGTCAAAAATCAAGTTTTCTACACAAACAATAAGCTGTCAGGATTCAGATTCGACACTGTTCAAAGATTCGACTTTTTAACATATCAAATGGACTCCAAAAATTCTGAAATTTTATATGCACATACTAGACATGATTACCTACAACTTTTGTTCAGATCACAAAGATTAGTTCGGATTAGAAATGATAGAAATATGCTCATCAATTTCAGTTAAATAAACTGTCAATTTTTTTTGAATTCTTTAAAAATGCAGAATATGTCCTACACGATTTGGGGTATCAAAACTCAATGAAAATCTCTGAAATTTTTACACAGTATAGCTTAAGATCTTAGGATCAAAATCTTAGTTTTGAGTTTTTCGGTTTGAACACTCGAAGTAAGAGTTTTGGTCGGATTTCAGAAAACACGTAGATTGGGGTTTTTAGGTTCGATTTCAATGTTTCGTTTTAGATCCAATGTTTTGGATGTCCTTAAACCACCCATATTGATATGGAAGGTATTGACTTACAGTAAGTGAGTTCTTGAACGTCCTAGGGTCGATCGATTCGTCCAAAATCGCCACAGACGGATCTACGCAACACATTCTTCTTCTCCTTTGGCCACGAACGTGTTTGCAAGTAAAGATCCGCAAGTTAGAATGATGGTTATGATCTTAAAAAATAAGGAAACTTGATTTAAATCTTACCAACAATCCAAAGCCTGCAAATCCTTGATCTACACACTCCCTTGGTCGGATTTGATTGCCGGAAAGTTGCCGGAAAGTCGTCGGAAGGTAAGAATTTGTGTTTTTGGTTTTTGGGAGAGTTTGGGATGAGACAAGGGTGTGGATGGCTGATAATGGGGTGTTATGATCATATAATATCAACCAAAATCTGCTCCCCCCGAATTAAATCAAGATCCCCACGTTGGGACCCGAAATTATGGCAAGAAAGTCGCCAAAACGCGACAAGGCAGGCTGTCCTGTCTCACCCCGCGGTGTCGGTGCGGTTTGGCTCCAGACCGCGCGGCTCCGGCCTGGGCTGCGGCCTGGGCCGGGTCATCCAATCCGTCGGGCCTTTTCTCCTCTCTTTCGGACTTCTATTCTTCTACGTTTCCGGGCTCGATTTTTCGGGTCGTTCTCGGATTATGATTCCTATCTTAAATCTTTTTCGACTTAAATTGATTTCGTGTTTGAAATCTTAAGTCCGTCGGTTTTGGATTCGTCGGCTTCTAATTTGTCGTCTTTTGACTCCCGTGTAATAATTTATCTAGTTAAATTATTTCCGACTTCACAGGTTCTTGGAATTAAAATTCTTTTCTTTCTTGAATTTAATTCCATTTCTTTTGACTCGATTTATGGAATGTCTTCGGCTTCGTTTCCCTCTTTTTATTCCATTTTGAATTTTTTTAAAATCTATCGGCGTTTCATTTCCGAGCGATAATTTATTGTGATAAATTATTTTCTTCTTCTCGGAGATATTTCGACCTTGATCGGATTAAGAAATAATTTTATTCCTTTGGACGCCGCAAAAAATCTCGGGTATTACAGTCTACCCCCCTTAAGAATCAACTTCGTCCTTGAAGTTGCGCGACTTATTGCTCGATTGATTGATTGATTGGTTGTTGATTGTTGTTATTTGACTGAACCCAGAATTGAAATTTCCAAGTTGCCTACGTACCCTGTGAAGGGATCAAGTCATTACGTAGTTCAAAACAATTTGAATTTGTTTATTTGGGATACAAATTTGTTTATTTGGGATACAAAATATTCGGGTCGTTACATCCTCCCCCCCTTAAGATTACAGTTATGTCCCCATAACTGTGGTTGCACCGTTTTGGAATATGGTCGGGTAACGCTCCTTTATGTCGGCTTCTAACTCCCATGTCGCCGTTTCACTTTCATGGTTCGACCAAAGAACCTTGACCATTCTCACGGTTTTGTTCCTTGTTACTCTCTCCTTAACATCGAGTATTCGTACCGGAATTTCCTCGTAGCTCAAGTCATCATCCAATTCAATTCCTTCCGGTTGGAGTACATGGGTCGGATCGTGCACATACTTCTTCAATTGTGATATGTGGAACACATTGTGAACTCGAGCCAATTGTGGCGGTAAGGCTAGACGATATGCTAGATTCCCGACTTTTTCTAGAATTTCATAAGGTCCTATATACCGAGGACTTAGCTTTCCTCGTTTGCCAAAACGCATCACCCCCTTCATCGGTGATATCTTTAACATGACCTTATCTCCAACTTGAAATTCTATGTCTTGCCGTCTCACATCGGCATAACTTTTCTGGCGGTCTTGGGCTGCTTTCATCTTTCCTTGAATCACTTTGATTTGTTGGGTCATATCTTCTATGAGTTGTGGTCCCACTACCACAGCCTTATCTCTCCCTTCCCAACTCAACGGATTTCGGCACTTTCGACCATACAATGCCTCGAATGGTGCCATGCCGATGCTAGCATGGTAGCTATTGTTGTAGGAAAATTCAATTAAGGGTAAATGATTTTCCCAGCTACCCTTAAACTCCAGGACACATGCTCTCAGCATGTCCTCCAATGTTTGGATTGTTCTCTCAGTTTGTCCATCCGTAATTGGGTGGAATGCGGTACTCATCTTAATCTGCGTACAGAGAGCTTTTTGTAGCTTGATCCAAAAGTGAGAGACAAATCTACTGTCTCTATCGGAGATAATGTCATGAGGTACCCCGTGTCGTCGTACCACATTTTCAATATACGCTCTTGCTAATTGGTCCATGGTCCAAGTGTCCTTCATTGGGATAAAAATGGCCGTCTTTGTTAGCCTATCGACAATCACCCATATCGTATTCATCCCTCTAGGTGATCGTGGTAATCCCGAAACGAAATCCATTGAGATACTATCCCACTTCCAACTCGGGATTTCCAATGGTTGCATCAATCCTAAGGGTTTTTGTCGCACGGCTTTGACCTTTTGGCACGTGAGGCATCTCGCTACAAATTCTGCCACTTCATTCTTCTTCCTCGGCCACCAGTAAATCTTCCTCAAATCCTTATATAATTTGTCGCCTCCAGGGTGAACCGAGTAAGGTGTGTTATGCCCTTCTTCCATCAATCTTTGTTTTATCTCCACGCATTTCTGTGGTACGCACCACCTTCCCTTGAAACGAATGCTTCCATCCTCATGGATAGCAAATCCTATCGCCTTCCCGTTGGCAATGTTCTCCTTAATCCTTTCCAACTTTGTGTCGCCCGGTTGGGCAAGTTTGATCTCGTCAAATATGGTCGATTCGACTACCATTGCGTTGACCACTTCATTTACAGTGCCCGAATGCACTAGCTCTAAGCTCAATCTTGCCAAGTCCATATACAATGCCGGCGGAATTACCAACGAATTCGCCACATGTTGGGTCTTCCGGCTTAAGGCATCGGCTACCACGTTGGCCTTCCCTTCGTGGTAAGAAATTTCGAGATCATAGTCCTTGATTAGTTCCAACCACCTCCGTTGTCTCAGATTTAACTCCTTTTGAGTGAATATGTATTTGAGGCTTTTGTGGTCTGTGAACATCCAATACTTCCTCCCATAGAGGTAATGTCTCCATATTTTCAAAGCGAACACGACTGCCGCCAACTCCAAGTTGTGTGTCGGGTAGTTTGCTTCATGAGGTTTCAATTGACGCGATGCATATGCAATGACTCTCGAGTCTTGCATCAAAACGCATCCTAGACCTTCCTTCGAAGCGTCACTGTAAACCTCGAAGTCACCATTCTCTGATGGTAGTGCTAATACGGGCGTAGTGGTGAGTCGTTTTTTCAGTTCTTGAAACGCGGACTCACACTCACTGGTCCAGTCATATTTCACCCCTTTCTTCAACAGCTGGGTCAACAGGCGTGCGATTTTCGAGAAGTCCTTCACAAATCGCCTATAATAACCAGCTAGCCCAAGGAAGCTCCGTATTTCAGTTGGACTCGTCGGCGATACCCATTCCGTCACCGCCGAAATTTTTGCCTGATCCACTGAAACTCCAGTGGCGGATACTATGTGCCCAAGGAATGCTACTTCCTTCAACCAAAAGTCGCATTTTGATAGTTTTCCATAGAGTTGGTTCTTGTGCAAAATCCCCAACACTTGGTGCAAATGTTGGGAATGCTCCTCGTCGCTTCTCGAGTAGATCAGGATGTCGTCGATGAACACCACGACGCATTGATCTAACAATTCTCTAAATACATCGTTCATGAGGTTCATGAACATTGCAGGTTTGTTAACCCAAAGGATAATACTGTGAACTCGTAGTGTCCATAACGAGTTCGGAATGCCGTCTTCGGGATATCCTTCTCCGCAATCCTCAACTGGTGATAACCGGATCGCAGGTCGATCTTTGAGAACACCGACGCCCCCTTCAATTGATCAAATAAGTCCTCAATCCTTGGTAATGGATACTTGTTCTTGATGGTCACTTGATTGAGTCCTCTATAGTCGATGCAAAGGCGTAGTCCTCCGTCCTTCTTTTTAACAAATAAGACCGGTGCTCCCCACGGGACGTACTTGATCTTATGTATCCTTTCTCCAACACTCTTCGAGTTGTTCCTTTAATTCTTTCATTTCCAGTGGCGCCATGCGATAAGGAGCCTTTGAAACAGGTTCCGTTCCCGGAATGAGATCTATGGTGAATTCAAGATCTCTCTCAGGTGGCATACCAGGGATGTCTTCAGGAAATACGTCCGGGTATTCTCTTACCACTGGGATGTTGTCAACCTTGCTCTCTTCTGCCTCAAAGTTGTGAACATAGCATGCATACAAGGTGTATCCCTTACGCATTAAGCTACGAAGCTTGAGAGCGTTAACAACCTTGTTGCTCCTCTTAGGGGGTTGAGAGTAAAAGATGACTCTCTTTCCCCTACCTTTTGACAGGGTGATCTTTTGCTTCTGACATTCTATCACCGCTTTATACCGGGTCAACCAATCCATTCCTAGTATGACGTCAAAGTCCCTTAAATTAAATTATACCAAGTTTGCGAAGAATTCTATGTTCTTGATAACTATCGGAATTCCGTTATAACGTTTAGAGCATGGTACTACCTCTCCTGAAGGTAGTTGAATTTCTAAGTTAATCAATATTATCATAAGGTTGATCACATTCGCGTTTGGTTTGGCCATCTGATGTCGACAAGGTAGGTTAAAGTTAGAACATGTCAAATGTAAAGTTAGGAGATACAAAAATTTAAATCTGTATGCAAGTATGCATATGCAATCCCCCCAATGAGTTTTAATTTATACATGCATTTATTTATCCATGGGTTTTAAAAATAATTTATACTCATGGATAATTTAGAAATAAAGAAAAATGTTTGGGCCACTATATTGGGCCAAAAGTAATAAATTCTTGGGCTCAAATAAAAATATAGGTATTGGGCTAAGAAAAATATTTAGGCTTAGTAAATAAAAATATTGGGCTAAAATTTTTGGGCTCAAAAAAATTAAGATTTTAAATAAATAGTAAGTAGAATGATTGGGCCAAAAACTTGGGCTCAAAATAATAGTTTAAAATAATAGTGGTTTTAAAGAGTAATTGTTTAAAAATAATACTGGTTTAAAAATAATAATAATAGATTTTAAAAATATTCGGGGCTCTTTTTTAAAATGATAGCTTTAAAATATTCCAGGCTCTGATACCATCCTGTAACACCCCGGATTTGGTAACCCAGGCCGGGATGCCACCGCCACACCTCCCTAGCAAGACACGAACTCTCCGAGCTTGCTAAAGAGATGCAAGGCTATGAGTATTGAAAAGAGTTTTAAAAACAAGTCCGGAATTACTTAAAAATACTAATATAGTGTAATATCATCCACACATGATAATAATAATAAGTTGCAGCGGAAATAAAGTTTATGCAGCGGAATTTAAAATATAGGGCCGACATGGCCAAAACACGGGTTAAACAGGCCCGTTCATGCAAGTCATAATAAATAATTTAAATGTCCAAAATGATCCCCCAATGTATGATCATTCTCCGTACTCTGTAATAGAAAAAAAATGAACAACGGTTTTTATCAGTATTATAAAATACTGAGTAAGTCAATCCTAGCATAGCAATAAAGGGGTTAGATTTTAATAATTAAGATTAAACTCTTTGTCATGCATACAAAACACTTTATTTACAAATAAAAAAAATAAGAATTTAGTTGTATGCTTTAAAGACACATTTAATTTCATAATTAAAAATTTAAGCATGGAAAATTATTTAAGACATGATTTAAAAACATGAATAGTGCCACGAGTAAATAAATAAAAATTTGAGCTTTTTAATATTTTCCCCGTTACGCCACCATCTCAACAATATATCATCTAGCCGGTGATCCGGCGGCCGCAGCCAATTTCATAAGTATCATTTAGCCGGTGATCCGGCGGCCTCAGCCAATTTCATAAGTATCATATCTCATTTAGCCGGTAGCCCGGCGGCCGCAGCCTATCCGCCATACCCAGTACCACTCCGTCGAGCCTCGAGTAACCCATACGGATACACCCGAGAGGGTAGGCCCGTTGGCTCTTGTAGCCAAATCCGCCATATCCAGTACCACTCCGTCGAGCCTCGAGTAACCCATACGGATAAACCCGAGAGGATAGGCCCAAAAATAAGATGTCGTTTTGGCAATCTTTCGCGCGTAGTAATCATTGCCGTTTTGGCACGAAATGAATAATTAGGAGGGCACCCTGCAGAGCACTCACCCCCTAATTTTATGTAACCAATGTAACCGATATCGTTTCAACTTTAGTGTAACGGGATTTTCAAAAATACAGCTTTATCATATAACAAGATTTCAATCGTTTGTTTAGAAATTTCAAAATCTCACAAGTTTAAAACCGATCGATGTCACAGTTTACACCTTTTCAGTTTAAAAATCCGTTTCTTAGGCGATTGATCTGAAATTTTCACAGTATCTCAAAAACATCCCAATGAACAACTTTCATGTTTTGAGTTTTCCGGAAAACCGATGGGAAGCATGTCAAAAATCAAGTTTTCTACACAAACAATAAGCTGTCAGGATTCAGATTCGACACTGTTCAAAGATTCGACTTTTTAACATATCAAATGGACTCCAAAAATTCTGAAATTTTATATGCACATACTAGACATGATTACCTACAACTTTTGTTCAGATCACAAAGATTAGTTCGGATTAGAAATGATAGAAATATGCTCATCAAGTTCAGTTAAATAAACTGTCAATTTTTTTTGAATTCTTTAAAAATGCAGAATATGTCCTACACGATTTGGGGTATCAAAACTCAATGAAAATCTCTGAAATTTTTACACAGTATAGCTTAAGATCTTAGGATCAAAATCTTAGTTTTGAGTTTTTCGGTTTGAACACTCGAAGTAAGAGTTTTGGTCGGATTTCAGAAAACACGTAGATTGGGGTTTTTAGGTTCGATTTCAATGTTTCGTTTTAGATCCAATGTTTTGGATGTCCTTAAACCACCCATATTGATATGGAAGGTATTGACTTACAGTAAGTGAGTTCTTGAACGTCCTAGGGTCGATCGATTCGTCCAAAATCGCCACAGACGGATCTACGCAACACATTCTTCTTCTCCTTTGGCCACGAACGTGTTTGCAAGTAAAGATCCGCAAGTTAGAATGATGGTTATGATCTTAAAAAAATAAGGAAACTTGATTTACATCTTACCAACAATCCAAAGCCTGCAAATCCTTGATCTACACACTCCCTTGGTCGGATTTGATTGCCGGAAAGTTGCCGGAAAGTCGTCGGAAGGTAAGAACTTGTGTTTTTGGTTTTTGGGAGAGTTTGGGACGAGACAAGGGTGTGGATGGCTGATAATGGGGTGTTATGATCATATAATATCAACCAAAATCTGCTCCCCCCGAATTAAATCAAGATCCCCACGTTGGGACCCGAAATTATGGCAAGAAAGTCGCCAAAACGCGACAAGGCAGGCTGTCCTGTCTCACCCCGCGGTGTCGGTGCGGTTTGGCTCCAGACCGCGCGGCTCCGGCCTGGGCTGCGGCCTGGGCCGGGTCATCCAATCCGTCGGGCCTTTTCTCCTCTCTTTCGGACTTCTATTCTTCTACGTTTCCGGGCTCGATTTTTCGGGTCGTTCTCGGATTATGATTCCTATCTTAAATCTTTTTCGACTTAAATTGATTTCGTGTTTGAAATCTTAAGTCCGTCGGTTTTGGATTCGTCGGCTTCTAATTCGTCGTCTTTTGACTCCCGTGTAATAATTTATCTAGTTAAATTATTTCCGACTTCACAGGTTCTTGGAATTAAAATTCTTTTCTTTCTTGAATTTAATTCCATTTCTTTTGACTCGATTTATGGAATGTCTTCGGCTTCGTTTCCCTCTTTTTATTCTATTTTGAATTTTTTTAAAATCTATCGGCGTTTCATTTCCGAGCGATAATTTATTGTGATAAATTATTTTCTTCTTCTCGGAGATATTTCGACCTTGATCGGATTAAGAAATAATTTTATTCCTTTGGACGCCGCAAAAAATCTCGGGTATTACAGTCTACCCCCCTTAAGAATCAACTTCGTCCTCGAAGTTGCGCGACTTATTGCTCGATTGATTGATTGATTGGTTGTTGATTGTTGTTATTTGACTGAACCCAGAATTGAAATTTCCAAGTTGCCTACGTACCCTGTGAAGGGATCAAGTCATTACGTAGTTCAAAACAATTTGAATTTGTTTATTTGGGATACAAATTTGTTTATTTGGGATACAAAATATTCGGGTCGTTACATTCTCTATTCCCAAGGGCGGAAAAGTACGCATAATTTTTTTTTTTAATAAACAGCCTATATAGGCGAAAGTACGCATGATTTTGATGCAATTCGTCTGTTTTTATTCACATATTTTATTTTTAAATATTTTTATAAATCTTTGAATTTTTAATTTTCTAATATAAATAATATACTGATTTACTTGTCACTTCTCTATAAATTTAAATAAATTCTTTTATATATTTACATTTATATATATGTATAAATATCTTCGGCCTTATCTTTTACGAAAATCAATCTCATGCTATATACTCCCTCCGTCCAACAATAACGTCCCATTTTGACTTTTGACACTATTGATTGATTAACTTTGACTTAATATTATCGCAATTATAAAATGAAACAATATAGTCAAATTTTGTCTTGTTCGTCTAATTGTCTAGTTAATTTAAAATATACTATATTTTATATATTTTTTATTTATATACTCCATCCGTTTTTTTGGATTTGCACCATTGACCACAGACACGCATGTCAAAACACATTTTCAATGATTAATAACTTATATTGTATACAATTAAAAATTATAAAAAGTTGATATTTAAAAACTACATGTTTAAACGAATCTCACTTGACTATGTTTTTTCTTCCATAACTATGATAAAATTTGAGACAAAGTTAAAATGTGAACACTAATAAAAACAACAATATTGCAAAGCTAGAGAAACGAAGGTAGTATATAGCATTTGAATAAATGCATTAGACAGACATGTCTAAAAGTTTTGGGACATATATTATACTATATATTAGACAGCCCGAAATAAGATGCAGTAGTTCTTGTTTTAGGCAGAAATGAGAAAACTGCATTCCATTTTTTTTAATAACTATTTCACATTATTACTAATTTTATTTTTAAAATTATGATTCCAAGAATATCTCCAATCTCTTATATATATACTACCTCCATTTTTTAAAGGTTACACTTGGTATTGGCACGGGATTTAAGAAGCATTTTAAAAGTGCTTTAGTTTAAAATTTGTAATATAATCATAGCTTAAGTTTTTAAATATTATTGTAGCTATAAAAGGAAAGTGTAACACTTATTTTAATCATACTTATTTTTAAAATAAGTATTAATCTACATTTTAAAACTTTAAAAGTATTCTAAATATAGTAATGTTACACTTATTTTAAAACACCTATAAAAGTGTGTATCCCTTTCCTGTCTTCTTTTATTGCACTGGACTGCCTTACTTAGTTGTTAATGTGCTTTCCATTGTTTCGAACGGTACGAGTTGAGAGAGACTGTATGGTGGGATGATGTACTGTATTGTTGAAGGAATGAAATAAACAATTTTCTCTCAAAAAAAAAAAAAACACCTATAAAAGTAAAGTGTAACCTTTAAAACAAAACAGATGGAGTATATGTTTTCATGGTAAAGAATATTAAACATCAGTTTACTTAACTTTTTGTTACTTAAAAAATATTATTGAAAAAAAAAACGACAATACAATTTTTTCAAAAATTTATGAAAACATTCATAAGCCACATTTACACATCCATGGTAAGATTTGTTGGTTTACTATTAATATTTTGTGATGCAATGTTATTTTGAACTTTGTTATTTTGGACTGTATACTCAACACGCAAGAATTCAGAGTTCTTTCCAAAACCTGAAGAATTCAACCCATCGAGATTCGAAGGCTCCGGACCAGCCCCATACACATTTGTGCCATTTGGTAGTGGGCCGCGGATGTGCCCGGGAAGGAATACGCAAGGCTGGAGATCTTAGTGTTCGTGCACCACCAGGTGAAGAGGTTCAAGTGGGAAAAGCTTATTCCCGATGAGGGAATGGTGATGGATCCTGTTGCTGCTCCTAAAAAGGGGCTTCCATTAGGCTTTTTCCTCATAAAAAATAATTAAGTACTGGACTTAATTTTACGACGTCGTTATGTATTAAATACTTCATTTGTTCCAATAAAAGTGACAACTTGTTTCTCATACACGAAGTCTGATGTACTTATTTGTACTTGTCTAATGGTTAATATATATTTCAAAATGTGTATAAGTAAAAAAAAATATATTCCCTCCGATTTTATTTATGTGTTCTATTTGCATAATTGATACTATTCGTTGAGTAATTTTGATTCAACTTTTGAACGCTGTTATATAATATAAAATATAGCACATGAGATATTGTTAGATTAGTTTATTCACGTACTTTTAGAATACAAAACCTTTACAATTTGAGTTATTAATAGTTAAAATTATGTATTGGACTGCGTTAAATATATAAGTGGAGCACATGTTAAAAATTAAATGGAGGGGGTATGAAACATGTATTATAAAATTTCATGATTATATGATTCTAATAAAAATCTACTTCACTATTTTCAGTTTCTTTTATACTTTGTATTTGCATTAATATTGGGTCAAATTAAATACTCCCTCTGTTCCCTCTGTTTTTTAATAAGTGTAATGGATCTCATTTGCACATATGCCAATATTTATTTTAAAATTATTATAACTCAAATTCGGTACAATATCTCACTTGGCTATATTTTTCTTGTATAACTATAACAAAAATAGAAGTCAAAGTTGTAACACCCCAGATTTGATAACCCAGGCCGGGATGTCACCGCCACATCTCCCTAGCGAGACACGGCTTCCCGAGCTCACTAAGGAGATGCAAGGCTTATGGGTACGTAAAAGATTTAAAAACATTTCAATTTTGAGTCCGGAAATTAATAACACTTAATTCTAAATACGAAAATAATAATCATCATGCACGAGATAGAGTAATGCAGCGGAAAAGTAATCACGGCCAACACGGCCAAACTTCGGGTTCAACAGGCCCGGTAAAACAGTAGTACGATGCAGTAATTAAAAATGTTCATAAATGTTTCCCCCCGAGTGCATGTGCATGCGTCACTCGACATACTCTGTAAAAGAAAAATGACAACGGTTTATCAGTATAAAAATATACCGAGTAAGTTAATCCCTAACTAAAGAATTTAAGGGGTTACATGCGTTTTGATTAAAAATTATACTTTTCATGCATTAATTTAAACTTCATAATTTACTCGCAGCAAAAGAACTTGATTAATTTATTCGAGACGAGAATGCAGGACTAAATTTTAAGGCGTAATTTAAAAGCATAATTTAAAAAACATGGTAAATAAAATTTAAGCATAATTAAACACTCACACAAGTCTTTTATATTTTTATCCCGCAAACTAAGAAGATGACACCATACCGGGGAGATCACTAGCGAGGCAATCTCAATCGTAGGACCACTAACGAGGCAGTCCAAATAAATGGGAGACCACTAACGAGGCAGTCTCAAAGATAGTAGGACCACTAACGAGGCGATCCAAATAACACAGCGCGTGAGATCACTAACAAGGCAATCTCAGATAGTAAGGAGACCACTAACGAGGCAGTCTCAAAGATAATGATAGCATGAAGATCGGCTCAGCCTAGTGAACGGGATTTTTTGAAAGTTCGTATTTCAATGTTACCAAAATATTCGATATCGCGTTTCGTAGTTCGAGTTTTCTCAAGTTCGAAAAATCCGATTCGACGCAGTTTACGCCTTTCTTAATTAAAAATTCATCTTTAAACCAAAAATTCTGAAATTTACACAGTAACTCAAAAATACACATACGAACAACATTCATGTTTTAAGTTTTTGGAAATAAGGTTTCGAAGTGAGTCAAATTTCAAGTTCTTTGCAAAAGATGATTTCTGTCCAAAAGACTGATTCCGACACAGTTACGTGCGACGCCGATTAAAAATTCATTTCAAAGCCAATTGGTCCGAAATTTTTACAGGATGTGCACAACACCTTATTGAACAACTTTCATGTTTTAAGATTTCGGAAATAATGAATTTTAGATGTTCAAAAGTCGACACCAAGACGCTGCATAAGCGCAGATTCAAAAGTGTGGGTGGAACAGGTTCTGAAATCGTCCATTTTGACATATCAAAGGAACTCAAAAATTCATGAAATTTTATATGCATAATCTAGACACAATTATCCACAACTTTTGTTTAGAAATGCAAAGTTGAATCGATCTAAAAACGGGTGAAAAATATGCATCAAGTCGAGTCAATAAATCTGTCCAGAATTCAAACGTTCGGTTTTATCTCAGAAACTTTACGGTGCAATTTTGGATAGAAAATCTTTACGTAAATGGCTGAAATTTGGACACAAGGTAGATTAGAGTCTTATGAAAAAAATCTATGTTGAAAAGTTTTTGGTTTGAATTGCCGAAGGTCGGGTTTTAGGCGAGTTTCTAAAATTGGACGAAAATAGGGTTTTGAAAACCGATTTTTGTTACGTGTTTAGATCTTAAGTCTTAAACAATAATAAACCACAAAAATTGAAGAGTAAGGTCTTAACTTACTTAGTTAGAGAGTAGGGTTGTCGGAAGGGATTTCCGGATGTCTTAAGGTCGCGACGAACGGCCAACTTCTCCGATCGCTTTTCATTCGTCCCCCAACGTGAAATCGTAGTAAAAGAAAGGATGTTAGATTTCGAGTTTTTAAGGTTTATGGATGAACTAAACACTATACCATGACTTACCAAAGGTCTAGGAAGCAGAGGCTCCATCCCGTTTGCCTCGTCGTCGCCGGAATACTCGCCGGAAAGTGAAGTCGAAGGAGTTTTGACTTGGAGGGGAAGATTGAGAGAGCCTAGGGTTTGTTTTCTGAGAAGAATGGGGAATGGGCGCCCAAAATCCGTCCTTAAGCCTTTCCCAAAGGCTTTGATCTGCTTGCCCTCGATAGGGGACAGATTTTTGGCAAGAAAATCGCCATAGAAGGAAAGTTTGCACCTCCTGCACCTCTGGCGCGGTGGTGGCGCGCACATAGAGCTTTGTCCGCGCGGAGCACGCGCGACCAGTCCTGGGACGCGTCTCCCTCTTCCGCGCGGTGGCCGCGCGGCGGCCGGACCGGCCGGTCCGGCGGTCCGCGTGGTCCGTCGGGTATTTTCTTCTTTTCTCTATCGGTTATCTATCCTCTACGTGTTAGCTCGACTCCTCGGGTCATTTCCAGTTCGAAATCTTTACCTTAAATTTGTTACGAGTTCGGGCTTAACGCTCGTAACATTTCCTTGCCCTAATTAGTCTAGTTAAATTAGTTCCAATTCCTCCTAACGTTTTTGTGATTGATCTTGTGATTTATTTTGTGATTTAATTTGTGACTGAACTTAGAATTTAGATTTCCAAGCTGCCTACGTACCCTGTGAAGGGATCAAGTCATAACGTAGTTCAAAACAATTTGAATTTGTTTTTCTCGGGTGTTACATCCTCCCCCCCTTAAGAATACAGTTATGTCCCCATAACTGTGGCCGGTTCATCTTGGAAGAGAGTAGGGTAATGTTGTTTCATGTCGGCTTCCAATTCCCACGTTGCCGTCTCCGTCTCTTTGTTGGACCGAAGGACCTTGACCATCCTCACGGTCTTATTTCTCGTTACTCTCTCCTTCGTGTCAAGTATTCGCACCGGAACTTCCTCGTAACGCAAGTCATTCTCAAATTCAATTTCTTCCGGTTGGAGCACATGGGTCGGATCGTGTGCGTACTTCTTCAATTGGGAGACGTGGAACACATCGTGAACACGAGCAAATTGTGGTGGCAACGCTAGTCGATAAGCGATTTCCCACTCTTTCCAGGATTCCATATGGTCCCTATATATTTTCGTCCCGAGGGTTTTCTGTAGCCTTGCAAAAAGAAAATGCGAGGCAATTCTACTGTCTTTGTCAGGAATGATGTCGGGTGATACCCCATGTCGTCGTACCTCATTATCAATGTATGCTCGGGTTAAATGAGTGGTGTAAAGTAAAAGAGATTAAGCAAAATCAAAAAAAAAAATAAAACTTCTTCCGTGACCCGCGCGGTGTCCGCGCAGTATGAAGCCTCAGCGCGCGGCGACCGCGCGGGTGCATCAGTTCGAAAAAAATAGGGCTCGCGCTCCGCGCGAGCCACTTCCGCCATTTCCCATCCGAGACCACTTCACATTTTCTCTCAAATTTGCCCTCTTGTTCCCAACTTTTCCCCGTGCCGGCTTCGATTTTGATTTGTAAGGTATGCACCTACTACTTTTAGTTATCAATTTCAATTTTTATGCTTTGAACGACTTGATTTGTGAAGGGATTTAGGAATTAGGGTTTATGTACAAAAATTGGGGGTTTGTTATTCTTAGGCTTGATTTGTGCAAATTAGCAAGTATATGTGATAATTGATGTTACTCTTGTTGCCTTGCTTGTATTTATGCCACAACGTGTTTATGTCTTTGGCAAATTCTTGTTGGTTTTAAATCTTTAGGAAGACTATGAAGTTATTTTGATTTTTGGTTGGTATTGGAGTGTGATTATTAGCTTATTTTTTTATTGTTTGGTGCCGTAAGGGAATGATGAGTTGTTATTTGAGCGATCGTTTCGTTTTGTGGGCAACTTCCATGTGTTTGTTAGTAACTTAGATTTTGGTTTATTGCGCACATAACGTGTTCGACGAAATGCCACAAAGGTTTTGGAATTAGTTCGAGCATATCCTTTGTCTAGATTACCTTCCGGTTTGTCTTAGCGAACGATAGGATTTGATGTTCTTATGGAATACTCACGTTGGAAGTCTATATTGATGTCCCTTACGTATTTCTGCTTGAGTTTTGTGTGGAATTTAGTCTTATAATTGGTATTGGATGATTTGCAGGATGTTGCTCTTTTTGTAGGTTGTTTTGGCGTCTTTCATGTGTCCTCCGAGGATCAGGAGACGGGTTACTCAGCGCGATGAGGCTGGCCCTAGCACTGCCGCTCCGGTGATGCCTGATTTTGATGAGAGCGAGTCCGAGGAGGACGAGGAGCAGCGGGGCCCGAGACTCAGGGGTCTCCCTGACGAGGTGCGTCCTCACCGGCATGACAAGTTTCGTTTTAGGACGAGGGCCGCCAAGGACTTTTATTTCGACGAGCTTTGTCGAAACAGGGCTTATGTCCCAGAGAGAGGCATATATCCTGATCATTTGGGCAATGATAGGGTCAGTGTGGTCTTGGAAAACTTGCAGTGGACTGGACTTGCACGTCATCCCGAGGGCGTTGCCTCCGATTATCTGGCTATGGAGGTTATCGCCAACATTGGCGGTCTTGGGGAGGGTGACGACTTATCTCGAGTATGGGTTTGTGGTCGCTATCTCGACTTCAGTGCTCGGGCGATCAATGTCTATTTCGGTTTGCCTGATGATGGCGCATTCCGCCCACAGCCTGAGGGCCGTGTTCTTGCTCCTGCATGGGATGTCTTATGCACCGTGGTGGCTCCTCAGCTCGAGTACGATCATGAGCTGCGTTTGACGACGATGGACTCCCCTTGGCGAGAGCTCACCCAGATATGGTTTGGGCACGTCCGGCCGATTACCCGGAGCCATATCGTCCTGGATCACGTCTATGAGACCATTTGCTTTATCGCGCGAGGCGGTAGGGTGAATGTGGGAGCTTGTATTGAGGACAATTTGAGAGGTATGCGGAGAGGACGAGGGAGTAGGGTGATTACCCATATTCACCTCATTTGTGGCTTGTGCGCGGCGCAGGGGATTCGCACGACACCGGAGACAGATCCGTACGATTTAGTAGCGGGTAGTTGCTACCGTATCCCGACTTACGCTGACCGGCGTAGCGCCTTACGTCGTGGAGTTCCCCGGGCTGTACTTCGCCCGCAACCTGATGATGGCGGCTTGATTCTAGTCGTACCTCCGGAGCAGCCACCCCCTCCTCCAGTAGTGCCACCTCCTGCAGTGGCGCCTCAGGGCCAGGAGATGACTCGGATGCTGCAGATGATGCAGGAGATGCGGGTCGGTATGGATGTTGGGTTTGCAGCTGGGCAGACTCGTTATGATGCCTTAGACGCTAGATTGGACTTCTACCAGGCCCGTATGGACTCATTTGCTACGAGGCAGGCTCAGCAGCAGGCCACTATGTCCGACATGTATGGCTATGTGCGGCAGATGGACGACTACATGCGTCGGCTGTTCCTGCCTCCCGATCAGTGATGTTTTCTTTCGTATTCGCATTCTCATTTAGGTTTCGCATAAGACGTATTTTGTTTAGTTTCCTCCTTATGAGATGTTTATGCTGACTGGGATTCGTAGTTTACATTCCGTTGTGTTATTGCCTAGTTACGTGTTTGACCTGCGTTAGTCGTTTGTTGCTGTTTTTTTAGAAAGATGGTTTAATTGTTCTGCCTTAGTTTATGGTTCGAGATGTTCGGGATTTACTGTTACCTCCTTATCGCATCTATATGTGTGTGGGTTGCCCAACAATACTTGCATCGTTGTGGGACTGAGCCGCTTCAAGGAAATTCGGTGAAATAATGTGATAAGGTATAGATATATATTAAATAAATAACTGCTTGTAAGGAAAAAATTTTATTAAATAAAGAATGGTATTAATAGGTATCAATCTATTGGGACCTGTTAGTAGAGGTTGTTCGAACTTAGTGTACTGTTTGTTGTCGTTGGGGGTTGTTCACTACTTGTCGTTTTTTTTTTGAACAGTAACTTGTTCGGTTTTCTTTAGGGTCTAGGGTTTAAGGTTTCCAAGGGTTTGGGGTTGGATGTTCCCTTATTTAATTGTTAACTCTATAATATGTATTTATATTATTTATTTATTTTTACTTTGTTCCTTTATTCGATGGAGTTTCGTCAAAGTAATTAATAAAATGTAAGGAACAATTTAGATGTCCTCGCATATAAGATAAAAGCTTGTAATTTTATTCCTCCAGAGAAAAACTCTTATTGGTTACAAGCATTTAAAACGGAAATAGGAGTGCTGCTAATAGTACGGAAAGGGAAATATACTACTAATAGTGCGTAGCTGGATCACTAGATCTAAAACGAATGGGTAGGCTCGTCCTTGATGGGATCATCCTCATTGCTCGATACATCGATGGGCATGGCGACATTGGGGGCAGGCCCCGGGTTCTGATGAACCGCCCCCATCCACGTCCTGGGCTAGGTTAGTCAATTCCCAGCCCAGGGTCTCTACTTGCTCCTCCAAGTCATCACCCTTGTCTTGGAGCTGGGCCACTTGGGCTTGGAGCTGTGTGACTTGATCCAGCTGGGTTATGTAGTGATGGTCTGTCTCCCTAAGATGACCCACATGGGCCAAGTTACCCTCCAACTGTCCTACCCGCGTCTTAAAATAATTGATATGTTGTTGGGACTCGAGGTACGCATTCATCAGTTTTACCATCAGGTTGATCATGTTTGCATTTGGTTCGGCCATCTAATGTCAACAAGGTAAGTTAGAGTTAGAATATGTTTTAGGCAAGATTTGTTATGCACGAATTTAAATCTATATGCAACATGCAAGTGCAAGTCCCACTTTCCCCATTAAAAATTTTAATTTATCCATGTATTTAAAATAAATCTACTACATGGGTAGGAATAAAAGTTGGGCCTCTATAGTGGACCAAAAATTTAATATTTCTTAGGCTAAGATATTGGGCTACGTAAAAAAAATAAGCTTTTGGGCTAAAAATAATACTAGTAGTCAAAAATAATAAATTTAAAAACAATACTTGGGTTTAAAATAATAGTAGTAGCTTTAAAATTTTTCGGGCTCTGATACCAACTTATAACACCCCGGATTTGATAACCCAGGCCGGGATGTCACCGCCACATCTCCCTAGCGAGACACGGCTTCCCGAGCTCACTAAGGAGATGCAAGGCTTATGGGTACGTAAAAGATTTAAAAACATTTCAATATTGAGTCCGGAAATTAATAACACTTAATTCAAAATACGAAAGTAATAATCATCATGCACGAGATAGAGTAATGCAGCGGAAAAATAATCACGGCCAACACGGCCAAACTTCGGGTTCAACAGGCCCGGTAAAACAGTAGTACGATGCAGTAATTAAAAATGTTCATAAATGTTTCCCCCCGAGTGCATGTGCATGCGTCACTCGACATACTCTGTAAAAGAAAAATGACAACGGTTTATCAGTATAAAAATATACCGAGTAAGTTAATCCCTAACTAAACAATTTAAGGGGTTACATGCGTTTTGATTAAAAATTACACTTTTCATGCATTAATTTAAACTTCATAATTTACTCGTAGCGGAAGAACATGATTAATTTATTCGAGACGAGAATGCAGGACTAAATTTTAAGGCGTAATTTAAAAGCATAATTTAATAACGTAATTTAGAAGCATAATTTAAAAAACATGGTCAATAAAATTTAAGCATAATTAAACACTCACACAAGTCTTTTATATTTTTATCCCGCAAACTAAGAAGATGACACCATACCGGGGAGATCACTAACGAGGCAATCTCAATCGTAGGACCACTAACGAGGCAGTCCAAATAAATGGGAGACCACTAACGAGGCAGTCTCAAAGATAGTAGGACCACTAACGAGGCGATCCAAATAACACAGCGCGCGAGATCACTAACGAGGCAATCTCAGATAGTAGGGAGACCAATAACGAGGCAGTCTCAAAGATAATGATTGCATGAAGATCGGCTCAGCCTAGTGAACGGGATTTTTCAAAAGTTCGTATTTCAATGTTACCAAAACATTCGATATCGCGTTTCGTAGTTCGAGTTTTCTCAAGTTCGAAAAATCCGATTCGACGCAGTTTACGCCTTTCTTAATTAAAAATTCATCTTTAAACCAAAAATTTTGAAATTTACGTAGTAGCTCAAAAACACACATACGAACAACTTTCATGTTTTAAGTTTTTGGAAATAAGGTTTCGAAGTGAGTCAAATTTCGAGTTCTTTGCAAAGTTGAATCGATCTAAAAACGGGTGAAAAATATGCATCAAGTCGAGTCAATAAATCTGTCCAGAATTCAAACGTTTTGTTTTATCTCAGAAACTTTACGGTGCGATTTGGAATAGCACATCTTTATGTCAATAGCTGAAAATTGGACACAAGTTATATTAGAGTCTTATGAACAAAATTTATGTTGAAACGTTTTTGGTTTGAATTCCCGAAGGTCGGGTTTTAGGCGAGTTTCTAAAATTGGACGAAAATAGGGTTTTTAAAAACCGATTTTCGTTACGTGTTTAGATCTTAAGTTTTAAACAACAATAAACCACAAAAATTGAAGAGTAAGGTCTTAACTTACTTAGTTAGAGAGTAGGGTCGTCGGAAGGGATTTCTGGGGGTCCTAAGGTCGCGACGAACGGCCAACTTCTCCGATCGCTTTTTGTTCGTCCCCCGACGTGAAATCGTAGTAAAGGAAAGGATGTTAGATTTCAAGTTTTTAATGTTTATGGACGAACTAAACACTATACCATGACTTACCAAAGGTCTAGGAAGCAGAGGCTCCGTCCCGTTTGCCTCGTCGTTGCCGGAATACTCGCCGGAAAGTGAAGTCAAAGGATTTTTAACTTGGAGGGGAAGATTGAGAGAGCCTAGGGTTTTTTTCTGAGAAGAATGGGGAATGGGCGCCCAAAATCCGTCCTTAAGCCTTTCCCAAAGGCTTTGATCTGCTTGCCCTCGATAGGGGACGGATTTTTGGCAAGAAAATCGCCATAGAAGGAAAGTTTACACCTCCTGCACCTCTGGCGCGGTGGTGGCGCGCACATGGAGCTTTGTCCGCGCGGAGCACGCGCGACCAGTCCTGGGACGCATCTCCCTCTTCCGCGTGGTGGCCGCGCGGCGGTGCGCGGCAGGCGCGTGGTGGCCGGACCGGCCGGCCCGGCGGTCCGCGTGGTCCGTCGGGTCTTTTCTTCTTTTCTCTATCGGTTTTCTATCCTCTACGTGTTAGCTCGACTCCTCGGGTCGTTTCCGGTTCGAAATGTTTACCTTAAATTTGTTACGAGTTCGGGCTTAACGCTCGTAACATTTCCGTGCCCTAATTAGTCTAGTTAGTTCCAATTCCTCCTAACGTTTTTGTGATTGATCTTGTGATTTATTTTGTGACTGAACTTAGAATTTAGATTTCCAAGCTGCCTATGTACCCAGTGAAGGGATCAAGTCATGACGTAGTTCAAAACAATTTGAATTTGTTTTTCTCGGGTGTTACAGGAACCATGATTTAAGATTGAAATCTATCCTTACCACCACACGAAGTCTGAAAATTGCTTGGCCTCGTCCAAGTCGTCGCCTCCTTCGTCGGGTGGTCTTCGAATGTCCATGAACTAGGGTTTGAGAGTGGTGTGAGTATTGAGAGGGAGGGTGGATGGTTTTGGGCCTGTAAAGGGTGTAAGAATCTGAATTTAGGGTGTTACAATCATCTAAATTTCGTCCATATCCCCCTTCCCCCATAATAGGTCATGTTTCCATAGTAGAGGGTCGAAAATATAGCAAGAAAATCGCATAAACGCGTCAAGTTGCAGCTGCTGTCTTGGTGGCGCTGGGTTAGGCCAAACCCCGCACGGAGAGCGCGCGGCCTGGTCTGGGCCGTGCATCCGGACTGGGCCGTGCGATCCCGTCGGGCCTTTTCTCCTCTCTTTCGGGTTTCTATCCTCCTACATTTTCGGGCTCGATTTTTCGGGTCATTCTCGGATTATAAATTCTTATCTTAAATTTATCTCATTTCGAATTAATCCCGTATTCGAAATCTTGAGTCCGTCGCGTTTGGATTCGTCGGCTTCTAATTCATCGTCTTTTGACTCCCGTGTAATAATTTATTTATTTAAATCGTTTCCAACTTCGCGGGTTCTTGGAATTAAAATTCTTTTCTTTCTTGAATTTAGTTCCAATTCTTTTGACTCAATTCATGGAATGTCTTCGGGCGTCCTTTCCCTCTTTTATTCCATTTTGAATTTTGAATCTATCGGCGTTTCATTTCCGAGCAATAATTTATTGTGATAAATTATTTTCTTCCTCTCGGAGATATTTCGACCTTGATCGGATTAAGAAACTAATTTTTTTATTCCTTTGGACGCCGATAAAAATCACGGGTTTTACAGTCTACCCCCCTTAAGAATCAACTTCGTCCTCGAAGTTGTGTTTCGGCTTTTTCTCGCGCTAAGAGTTAGGGTCCTTTTGTTTATTTTATTATTTTGTGACTGAACTCAGAATTGAAATTTTCAAGTTGCCTACGTACCCCGTGAAGGGATCAAGTCATTACGTAGTTCAAAACAATTTGAATTTGTTTATTTTGGGATACATATTATTGGGGTTGTTACATCCTCCCCCTTAAGATTACAGTTATGTCCCCATAACTGCCTATTCATTATTCTCAAGAAGGTTCGGGTTTTGATCTTGTTCCTTGTCAGCCTCTCTTTGCTGAAGGTTCATTAGGTCTATTCTCTTTTCGATCGCCTCCTCTGGCGTTCGACATCCCCTAGCCTTGTGACCAAACTTGCCACACTTATAGCAGGCTCTAGGCTTCGGGCACTGGCGCACCGAATGTGCATGGTTGCATCGTGGGCAGCTTGGTATGAACGCTTCACAGTTGTCATCTCTTCCATTCTCGAGACCTTTATTTTCTTTCCTTCGAGATCCATTGCCTTTCCTAGAGTTGTTGTTGTCTTTCCGATCCTTCTCCTCAAGTCCTTGAGAGTCCTTGCTCGACTTACCATTTTCCTTACGCTTCAACTGCTGGATTCGAGCAATTGCTACAGTGCGATCATATATCGTCTGCAGGTTTGTGAATTGTCCTACTGCAAGTATCTCCCGGATACTAAGGTTCAGACCTATCTCGAATTTCTGAGCCTTGTCAGAATCGGTTGGTACTATCCTCATAGCAAATCGTACTAGCTCCTTGAATTTGGTGTAGTACTCTTGCACTGTTTGTGCACCTTGCTTCAGGTTGATGAATTCCTCGTATTTCGCAGTCTTGGTGCTCAGTGGGTAGAATCTCTCTCAAGGCTTCCTTAAGTCCTTCCCAGGTGGAGGCTTCTTCATCTTCCTCTGACTTCGTTTGAAGGTTTTGCCACCACTCATCAGCTTCGCCTCCTAAATAGTAGGTCTCTACATGTATCTTCTCCTCGTCAGGGCATTTGATAGCGTCCAAAAGTTTATCAAAAGTACGGATCCACCCCACTAGTTTGGCGGGATCTTCCTTCCCATCATAGTGTGATGGTTGATAAGGATTTACCAAAGCTAGATAGTTGTTTCGAGCTACTGGCGGAGGTATTGCCGCTTGTGCCCTATGCACCTCAGCGTTTCCTAATGCTACGAGTACTTCTTCTACCGCCCTTAAACGTTCATCCATGTTGTTGGGAATAGGAGGCGCTCGATCTCCTACGTTCGGAGGAATCTCATTGTTGTTGGGTGCGTTTGGGAGGTTAGTGTCAGTGCCGTTTGGACTTACCTTCCTCGGCTTTCTCCTAGGTGCCATTTTCTGTTATTGTAATACCCGAGAAATCAACATCGAGTATTAAATCCGAAAAATTAATTAATTAATTGGATTTAACTATCGCAACCGAAATAATTCCGGGAGAGCGGAATTAAATATTTTCGCACGATAGCAACTCGAAGAGAGTTATCGGAGTATCCAACAATCACGGATAATCCAAATATGATTTTTAAAAGATCAAAAATCATATTATAAAAAAAAAAAAGAAGAAAAATCGCTACCTGGGGTGGCGCGGTGGCCGCGCGGTGGCGCGCCACCAGCGCGCCGCCACCCCAGTAGCAGCGTTTCAAAACGCTGCTACGCGTTTCTTGAAGTTTGAGGTCTTTTACTCGAGTTTGATTCATGGAATTGATGCACATTCATGTCTCAGATGTTGGTGGATGTATTGGGACTCTTTTGGACGAATCTAGAAGTTTCTAGAGCCCCTACATGGCTGTAAGTTTGGAGGATACATGAACTTGGGGGATGAGTTGAACCATGGTTTGTTAGGTGGAATGGATAGGATTTGAGGGAGTGTATTTCGAGTTTTGGACTGTCATTAAGTCCCTCATACTTCCAAGATGCATTAAGCATCCTTTTGGGAACCTAAATTAACCCATTCCCATCCTTCATCACCCACCAAAACCCCCCACTCACACTAATCCGAAATCAGACTTCCTTGGAGAGTTGAGAGTTCTTTGGAGAGTGTTCTTCTTGTTCCTGAGTTCTTGGACGAGTTGGAAGCATTCCAATCTCTTCTCCTACGTCTAGGTAAGGTTTCTAATTCAATCCCTTGTTCTTTACTTCGGATTCTAGGCCCTAACATCAAGTTTTTCTCCAAACACCTCAAATTAGGATTCATTCGGTAGATCTTGGAGGTGAGAGGCTGTTCCGGACGAATTTGGGAGTATAACCAAAAAGGATTTCGACACTACACTCTTGAGAAGTAAGTTAATGATGTGCATACCAATTTTTAGAGTTTTTGGTTGAGTATTCGTTGAGTTAGAGTTCGATTTCCATCCTATGCTAAAACTGTCAATTAGGGTTTCTATCCGAATAGTTTTAATTGTTCAGCGTTTTTCGTCAAGATCCGTTCATTTTTGGAAGAACTTGTCTAAATGAAAAATGTTCCTAACACTTTAAAGATGATCCCTGTAAATTTTCAGAATTTTTGAAATTGATTTGGTCGATGAGAATAGATCTGGTATTTTCTGCTACACATGTTGACAGATTTCAACTTCTAGCATGTTCAGTTTTCTAGTTCATATTTCTCCTAGCTATGGTCGTTTTTGATGGTTAGTTTCTTCATGAAAATTGTTCATCTATGTGTCTAGTTTACTCCTGTGAAATTTCAGAATTTTTGGGTCAACCTTCGAATCGTTATGGATTTTTAAGTAATCTGTGGTCGGATGAACAGTGACCTATGCACCCTTTTTAAAACAAGTTTCTGAAATGATTTTTTTTGAGCAACTTAGAGTCCGAATTTGCTAAGGCTTATTTCTGAGTAAAATGTTTATTTCGATGTCTCCTAGTACCTGTAAAATTTTCAGAATTTTCCACAAAGTTGTACTACATTTCCTAATATGATTTTGAAAACTGCCACAGTGTAGTCTTACCGGTGAAATTTGGTTTCGTACGTTTCGATAGTTTTTGAGTCGATTGCTACTCTTTTATGTATCCTATGAATTCTGGAAATGTAGATATATGTTGTAATGATTAAAATGTGATTTTTGAAACTTTGTGAGTTTTGATCGAGTTAGATGTTCAATTTGGAGGGTAAGTGCACTTGGCGTGGGCTCGTTGGGCCGCCCCCTCTTTTTGGTGGCCAAAACGGCGCCAAGGAAATATTATTATGTTGCGTGATTGTATGAGTCTATACTCCTAGGTGTATCCGTAGGGGTTACCTAGGGCTCCGGAGTGTGTCTGTATAGGGTCCGCTGCTCTCACATTGTGGATACCGTCGGCTTGTGGACATAAGCGCCCAAGCGGGTAATTGATCCCAAAACGGCTAAGGCCCTGGATCGTCGATACCGGCAGCTTGTGGACATAAGCGCCCAAGCGGGTAATGTTTGGATGTCCTCGATCAAAATGAACATTGGTGTGGTAAAGCGTAAAAAGAAATCCCCGTAAATTATTTTTACTCGTTCGTTAAATTAATTTCCCAACTTTTTATTACTCTTCTAAATCTTTAAATTTTGTTATGCTATACATTAACTTACTCAGTACCGTTTGTACTGATAAAAAAATTGTTGTTTCTCTTTTTCGCAGAGTAAGTGATGGCACGTTGGGATGGGATTCTCAAAAATAAAGACTTGTCGCATTTTATTGTTGTTTTAAATTTCTGCACTGGACTTTGATACTGGACTTTGAACTTTGGTTTTTGGCCGTCTGTTTGGCCCTCGTTTTTATTTGTTTTAGCTTCCGCACTGATTATTACTGTGATGCATGAGATACTCTGATTTTAGTTCGGGCATGGTTGAATGGATTTTAAATTGTTTTGAAAAAAAATTGATACAACTTAGCCTTAGCATTTTTCTAGATGAGCTCGACTTGGGTCGGGTCTTGTTTAGAAAAGTGTGGCGGTAATGCCCTGGCCTGGGAAATCAAATCCGGGGTGTTACAAAGTGGTATCAGAGACCGAAAATTTTAAAGCTATTATTTTTCGGCCCACTATAGAGGCCCAAACTATTTAATATTAATTTTAAGCATTTTGAGTATTATTTCCATGGAAAAAGGGAATTTTATTTTAAAAACCCATGGAAAAATATATCTTGCAAATTCGACAAGTCTTAAAAACTTAGTACTATTTTTGGGGGGAAGCATGTGCATTAACAAAATTATTTTCATGTGTGGCATATCGCTTAATGTAAAATTTGCATGATTAGATGGCCGACCCGAGGTTACAAGATTCCATCATGCGTTTATTGTGCTCCATGTCGGATATCACGCACGAACTTCGCCATATCTCTAGGGATGCCGCAAACGATAGAAATAGGATTGTGGCTATAGAGGAGAGGATGGAGGCTATGACCATTAGGAGTACCCAGATGGCTGCTCGCCATGATGCTCTTGCAGCCGAGTTCGAGGATTGCCGACACCACGTGCATATGTTGCAGGGACGCATCTTTGCGTTGGAGGAGGTCATTGTTGGGCTGCAAAACCAGCTTAACCCCGAGCCAGAGATGGAAGAGGAGGAAGAGTTTGACCCCGACGAGTTCATTAACGATGTAGAAGAAGAGGACCCCGAGGAGGTTGTGGAGAACCCTCCACTGCCTCTTGATACCGACGAGGAGGTAGAGGCCGACCGTAGGATGCTCGGCTACTCTCCGGACTATTTGCTTTAGGGGTTGCGTGTGGTTTCTGTGATGGACTCCGTTGCTTGCTTTTGCTAGTTTCTGATTATTGCGTATTCGTATATTCACATTTTGTTACCATATAGTTATCACATTTTACGTAGTGATAACTTAGTAAGTATATCATGATGTAACCCTCGCTGTTAAAGCATTTAATCTAGTGGAATTTCGTATTTAGTATTTCTCTTTCCTTCCTTGCCTATTTCAGTGGTCTTTAGCACTTAGAACCTATGAGATTGAGTTCTAACCATAGTCTAACTCGGCTATTAACTTTCATCTAACCGCGAATCTAACCTCTGCGTGCTTGATCATCAGAATGCCGCCCAGAGGGAGACCTAGAGCTGAGATCCCAGTGAATGAGAACGTTAATGCTCCAGCCGATGCGAACCCGCCGAATCCGGGAGTTCAAGCTAACCCTGTTCCCAACGCACTTGACGAGAGGTTGAGGACAGTTGAGCAAGTCCTCGTTGCTCTAGGAAACGCTGAAGTCAACCGAGCTCAAGCAGCAGTACCACCCCCAGCAGCTCGGATAAATTATCTGGCGATGGTAAACCCTTACCAGCCGCCTCATTACGAGGGACAGGAGGATCCCGCGAAGTTGGAGGATTGGCTAAGGACTTTTGACAAACTGCTTACTGCCATCAGGTGTCCCGCGAATGAGAAGGTTGGTGTGGCTGTGTACTACCTGAGAGGAGAAGCTGACGAATGGTGGCAAAACCACCAAGAAGGACTTGCTGATGGTGAACATGCCTACTTCTGGGAAGAGTTTAAGGAGATGATGAGGGAAAGGTTCTATCCCCTCAGTACAAAGACTGCTAAGTATGAGGAATTCATTAATCTCCGACAAGGCACTCAGACAGTTCAAGAATACTATGCGAAGTTTAAGGAGCTCGTCCGATTCGCTCCAAGTTTGGTACCAACCGATGCTGATAAAGCCCAGAAATTCGAGATGGGGCTGAATCTTAGCATCCGAGAGATCTTGGTTGGCGGACAGCACACTACTCTGCAAGCTGTTTACGATCGTGCAGTGGCAATTGCACGAGTACAGCAGCTGAAGCGCAAGGATCATGGAGAGGCGAGCAAAGGCCTAAACAATTTCGATAAGAAGAACCGGAACAACAAATCTGGAAATCACTTCAGAAGGGGGAATGACCAAGGAAGGAATGATGGTCATAGGAAGCCAGATAACAGAGAGCTCAACCGAGGAAGCCAAGGAGGTTGGAGGCCGGATAACCAGGGCGCCTTCATACCCAGATGCCGGGAATGCAACATTCCGCACTTGGTGCGTGAATGCCCAAGACCGGGGCATTGCTACCGTTGTGGCCGAGAAGGCCACTTGAAAAAGGAATGCCGGACGAGGGAGGACCGCATTGACAAGAGGTTGGACCTGATAAACCGTCCTCAGGGCAACAGGCCAGCCGGGCCAAACCAGCAGGACAACCAAGGGCAAAGATTCCCGCAGGCACAGAGGCCACCTCAGAATCCAAACCAGCATGGAAATCAAGGGAGGCCAGTAGGACGCCTGAACGTGATAAATCAAGCTGACTTAGCGGCTCAAGGCGATGTGATCGAAGGTACGTTTACTGCTTTAAGCGTACCTGTCAAGGTCTTATTTGACTCAGGAGCGAGTTGCTCTTTGATTTCCACGAGAATTATATCTGCGTTAGATCTACCAGCGTCGAATAACATTAACTTAGGAATCCAATTACCATCGGGTAAGGTAGTATCGTGTTCCAAACGATATGACGGGATCCCGATAGTAATCAAGAACACTGAATTCTTTGCGAATCTCATAGAATTTGACCTTAAGGATTTCGACATCATTTTGGGAATGGACTGGTTGACGAGGTACAAGGCTATCATCGAATGCCAGAAGCAGAAGATCTCGTTGGCGAAGAGTCGCGGAAAGAAGGTCATTTACTATATGCAGCCTCAGAAGAAGGGTGCCAAGATAGTAAATGCATTAAAGTTCTGCAATCTCATGCAGAAGGGATACCAACTGTACGCGTGCTACGTGCATAATCTGGAAGGCGAGGAGAACAAGATCGATAGTATCCCCGTCGTGAACGAATACCCAGATGTCTTTCCGGAAGACATCCCAGGAATGCCTCCTGAGCGAGAAGTGGAGTTCACGATCGATCTCGTGCCCGGAATCGAACCGGTGTCGAAGGCACCATATCGCATGGCGCCTGCTGAGATGAAGGAGCTGAAAGAACAACTAGAGGAGTTGTTATCTAAGGGATATATTCGGCCGAGCAAATCACCATGGGGAGCTCCAGTCCTGTTCGTGAAAAAGAAGGACGGCGGACTCCGATTGTGCATCGACTACCGAGGTCTTAATCAAGTGACGATTAAGAACAAGTACCCGCCACCTAGGATCGAAGATCTCTTCGATCAACTGAAAGGAGCGTCGGTATTTTCAAAAGTTGATCTAAGGTCGGGATACCACCAATTGCGTATCGCCGAGAACGATATACCCAAGACAGCATTCCGAACAGATATGGACACTACGAATTCACCGTAATGTCCTTCGGTCTGACTAATGCTCCCGCAGTATTCATGAACCTCATGAATAGCGTTTTCCGAGAGTTACTAGACACATGTGTAGTCGTATTCATCGACGACATCCTAGTTTACTCGAGGAATGAGGAAGAGCATAGTAGTCATTTGCACCAAGTACTCGGACTTTTGAGGAAGAATCAGCTCTACGCGAAGCTGTCTAAGTGCGAGTTTTGGAAGAATGAAGTCGCTTTTCTAGGTCATATAGTATCGGCTAAAGGAGTATCAGTCGACCCGGCGAAGATATCAGCAGTGTCTGATTGGCCGGCACCAACAAACCAGACCGAGGTAAGAAGTTTCCTAGGTCTAGCCGGATACTACCGAAGATTCGTGAAGGACTTTTCTAAAATTGCGAGACCGATGACCCAATTGCTGAAGAAAGGATTGAAGTTTGATTGGACAGCTGAGTGTGAGCAATCATTCCGTGAGCTTAAGGGGAGACTCACATCAGCACCAGTTTTAGCGTTGCCATCAGAGACTGAGGATTATGAGGTGTATAGCGACGCCTCAAAAGAAGGTCTTGGTTGCGTGCTAATGCAAAACCAAAGGGTAATTGCTTATGCATCAAGGCAACTCAAGACGCACGAGGTAAACTACCCGACACATGATCTGGAACTAGCAGCGGTAGTGTTCGCTCTTAAGATCTGGCGACACTATCTATATGGACGAACTTGTCGGATGTTTACAGATCACAAAAGCCTCAAGTATATATTTACTCAGAAAGAGTTAAATATGAGGCAGAGAAGATGGCTCGAGCTGATCAAGGATTACGATCTGGATATAGCATACCATGAAGGCAAGGCGAACGTCGTAGCGGATGCGTTGAGTCGCAAGACGAGGCACACGGCGAACACGCTCATTCTACCTTCGGGACTGTATATGGACCTAGCTAAGTTAGATACTGAACTAGTCCATTATGGGACCGTGGTGGAGACAGTGAACGCCATAACAGTTGAATCTACCGTATTTGACGAGATTCGAGAAGCCCAACCGGACGACGAGAATCTCCAGAGGATCAAAGGAAGAATTAGTGAAGGTAAGGCGGTAGGATTCGTGATCCATGAAGACGGAAGTGTCCGTTTCAAAGGAAGATGGTGCGTTCCTCATAAATGCGAGGAATTAAAGAGGAAACTCATGGAAGAAGGCCACAGTACACCTTATTCAGTCCACCCTGGTGGGGATAAGTTGTACAAGGACTTAAAGAAAATCTATTGGTGGCCGCGGATGAAGAAGGATGTTGCCGACTTTGTGGCCAAGTGTATAACCTGCCAGAAGGTGAAGGCAATGAGGCAAAAACCGTTAGGGTTGGTAAAGCCATTGGAGATCCCAAGCTGGAAGTGGGACAGCATCTCCATGGATTTTGTTTCGGGGTTGCCAAGATCTCCCCGAGGAAAGAATAAGATTTGGGTGATAGTTGACCGGTTAACGAAGACCGCCATTTTCATACCAATGAAGGAAAATTGGTCGATGGATCAACTAGCTAAGGCATACATCGAGAACGTGGTCCGAAGGCACGGAGTACCGCACGATATTATCTCAGACCGAGATAGTAGATTCGTCTCCAACTTCTGGGCTAAATTACAAGAAGCCTTAGGAACCCAAATCAAGATGAGCACAGCATTTCATCCAATGACGGACGGTCAGACTGAGCGCACGATTCAGACGCTCGAAGACATGCTAAGAGCGTGTGTACTCGAATTCAAGGGAAGTTGGGAAGACCACTTGCCGTTGATTGAATTCTCGTACAACAACAGTTATCACGCTAGCATAGGCATGGCACCGTTCGAAGCGCTTTACGGACGGAAGTGTCGTAGTCCGTTGTGCTGGACGAAGGATGATGATTCGGTAGTTGTTGGACCGCAGCTCATTAAGGATATGAATAGCAAGATCAAGGTGGTTCAACAGAAAATGAAAGCCGTGCAAGACAGACAGAAGAGCTACGCCGACACTAGGCGGCAAGAGTTAGAATTTGAGGTGGGAGACAAGGTCATGCTGAAAGTATCGCCCATGAAGGGGGTGATGCGATTCGGTAAACGAGGGAAGCTAAGTCCTCGCTACATTGGTCCGTACGAGATTTTGGATCGTGTAGGTACCTTGGCTTATCGTTTGGCACTTCCACCAGAGTTGTTGCGAGTGCACAACGTATTCCACGTTTCTCAATTAAAGAAATATGTGCACGACCCAACTCACGTGTTGCAACCCGACGTGATTGAGCTAGATGATGACCTGACATACGAGGAGTATCCGATCGAGGTACTTTATGTCAAGGAAAGGGTCACAAGAAACAAGACTGTGAGGATGGTGAAGATCCTATGGTCAAATCATGGCACCGAGGAGGCAACGTGGGAATTGGAAGCGGATATGAAGCAGAGATATCCCAACCTTTTCCGAAGCGACTCAGGAGCAGTTATGGGGGCATAACTGCAGTCCTAAGGGGGAGAGGATGTGACACCCCGCGCAAAGTCGTCGCGAGCTGAGGTAAGAATTTTAAATTGCAAGCCTCAATAATTTCTATGTGCCAATTATTTTTCCGAAGTGCGACCCAACTTCGAGGACGAAGTTGATTTCTAAGGAAGGTAGACTGTAATACCCGAGAAATCAACATCGAGTATTAAATCCGAAAAATTAATTAATTAATTGGATTTAACTATCGCAACCGAAATAATTCCGGGAGAGCGGAATTAAATATTTTCGCACGATAGCAACTCGAAGAGAGTTATCGGAGTATCCAACAATCACGGATAATCCAAATATTATTTTTAAAATATCAAAAATCATATTATAAAAAAAAAAAAAAAAAAAAAAAAAAAAAAAGAAGAAAAATCGCTACCTGGGGTGGCGCGGTGGCCGCGCGGTGGCGCGCCACCAGCGCGCCGCCACCCCAGTAGCAGCGTTTCAAAACGCTGCTACGCGTTTCTTGAAGTTTGAGGTCTTTTACTCGAGTTTGATTCATGGAATTGATGCACATTCATGTCTCAGATGTTGGTGGATATATTGGGACTCTTTTGGACGAATCTAGAAGTTTCTAGAGCCCCTACATGGCTGTAAGTTTGGAGGATACATGAACTTGGGGGATGAGTTGAACCATGGTTTGTTAGGTGGAAT
The DNA here is from genome assembly GCA_030278955.1 of Hygrophila difformis. NCBI lineage: Eukaryota > Viridiplantae > Streptophyta > Magnoliopsida > Lamiales > Acanthaceae > Hygrophila > Hygrophila difformis. The sequence goes on along the minus strand of JAOANR010000003.1, from coordinate 38,601,553 downwards.
GGATAGGGTTTGAGGGAGTGTATTTCGAGTTTTGGACTGTCATTAAGTCCCTCATACTTCCAAGATGCATTAAGCATCCTTTTGGGAACCTAAATTACCCCATTCCCATCCTTAATCACCCACCAAAACCCCCCACTCACACTAATCCGAAATCAGACTTCCTTGGAGAGTTGAGAGTTCTTTGGAGAGTGTTCTTCTTGTTCCTGAGTTCTTGGACGAGTTGGAAGCATTCCAATCTCTTCTCCTACGTCTAGGTAAGGTTTCTAATCCAATCCCTTGTTCTTTACTTCGGATTCTAGGCCCTAACATCAAGTTTTTCTCCAAACACCTCAAATTAGGATTCATTCGGTAGATCTTGGAGGTGAGAGGCTGTTCCGGACGAATTTGGGAGTATAACCAAAGAGGATTTCGACACTACACTCTTGAGAAGTAAGTTAATGATGTGCATACCAATTTTTAGAGTTTTTGGTTGAGTATTCGTTGAGTTAGAGTTCGATTTCCATCCTACGCTAAAACTGTCAATTAGGGTTTCTATCCGAATAGTTTTAATTGTTCAGCGTTTTTCGTCAAGATCCGTTCATTTTTGGAAGAACTTGTCTAAATGAAAAATGTTCCTAACACTTTAAAGATGATCCCTGTAAATTTTCAGAATTTTTGGAATTGATTTGGTCGACGAGAATAGATCTGGTATTTTCTGCTACACATGTTGACAGATTTCAACTTCTAGCATGTTCAGTTTTGTAGTTCATATTTCTCCTAGCTATGGTCGTTTTTGATGGTTAGTTTCTTCATGAAAATTGTTCATCTATGTGTCTAGTTTACTCCTGTGAAATTTCAGAATTTTTGGGTCAACCTTCGAATCGTTATGGATTTTTAAGTAATCTGTGGTCGGATGAACAGTGACCTATGCACCCTTTTTAAAACAAGTTTCTGAAATGATTTTTTTTGAGCAACTTAGAGTTCGAATTTGCTAAGGCCTATTTCTGAGTAAAATGTTTATTTTGATGTCTCCTAGTACCTGTAAAATTTTCAGAATTTTCCACAAAGTTTTACTACATTTCCTAATATGATTTTGAAAACTGCCACAGTGTAGTCTTACCGGTGAAATTTGGTTTCGTACGTTTCGATAGTTTTTGAGTCGATTGCTACTCTTTTATGTATCCTATGAATTCTGGAAATGTAGATATATGTTGTAATGATTAAAATGTGATTTTTGAAACTTTGTGAGTTTTGATCGAGTTAGATGTTCAATTTGGAGGGTAAGTGCACTTGGCGTGGGCTCGTTGGGCCGCCCCCTCTTTTTGGTGGCCAAAACGGCGCCAAGGAAATATTATTATGTTGCGTGATTGTATGAGTCTATACTCCTAGGTGTATCCGTAGGGGTTACCTAGGGCTCCGGAGTGTGTCTGTATAGGGTCCGCTGCTCTCACATTGTGGATACCGTCGGCTTGTGGACATAAGCGCCCAAGCGGGTAATTGATCCCAAAACGGCTAAGGCCCTGGATCGTCGATACCGGCAGCTTGTGGACATAAGCGCCCAAGCGGGTAATGTTTGGATGTCCTCGATCAAAATGAACATTGGTGTGGTAAAGCGTAAAAAGAAATCCCCGTAAATTATTTTTACTCGTTCGTTAAATTAATTTCCCAACTTTTTATTACTCTTCTAAATCTTTAAATTTTGTTATGCTATACATTAACTTACTCAGTACCGTTTGTACTGATAAAAAATTGTTGTTTCTCTTTTTCGCAGAGTAAGTGATGGCACGTTGGGATGGGATTCTCAAAAATAAAGACTTGTCGCATTTTATTGTTGTTTTAAATTTCTGCACTGGACTTTGATACTGGACTTTGAACTTTGGTTTTTGGCCGTCTGTTTGGCCCTCGTTTTTATTTGTTTTTAGCTTCCGCACTGATTATTACTGTGATGCATGAGATACTCTGATTTTAGTTCGGGCATGGTTGAATGGATTTTAAATTGTTTTGAAAAAAAATTGATACAACTTAGCCTTAGCATTTTTCTAGATGAGCTCGACTTGGGTCGGGTCTTGTTTAGAAAAGTGTGGCGGTAATGCCCTGGCCTGGGAAATCAAATCCGGGGTGTTACAGTTATTAAGCACGCGAAGATGAGTTTCTAATCTAAGGAACGTTAGAAGTCATGAAAATTGAAAGATAGATCGGTAAAGGGAGATAATAGATGTGAGCAAGCTAAGTGTTCTTGATCGACATTTAAGACTAAAGCAAAGTTTGTGTCTAGTAAGCGCTCCTAAGTCAAGGTCATGTCGAGTTCTAAGGAATGTTCCTTAACATCGATAGTTCACATAAAAGAGTTAGAGTAAAAGTATATATGCAATGCAAATGGTGATCCCCCGAAGCTAATGTATGTTTATATCTATCTTCCATGGGTTTAAAAATAAGTTTATTCCATGGAAGTAATACTCTAAAAATTAAAAATAATAGTAGCTAAAAGTCTTGGGCCTCTATATTGGGCCGAAATAATACACATTTGGGCTTTATTAAAAATATAGGGATTGGGCTTTTAAAAATAATTGGGCTGAAAGGTTGGGCCCAAGTAGTAAGTAAATAATTGGTTTAAGAAAAATATTTGGGCTTCAAAAACTTTGGGTTTAAAAATAATTTGGGGTAGGAAATTTTAAAATATAATTTGGGCTTCTAAAAATAATATCTTTAAAGTAATAATAATAATGGTTTAAAAATAATAATACTAGTTTTAAAAATAGTCCGGGCTCTGATACCAACTTGTAACACCCCGGATTTGATAACCCAGGACGGGATGCCACCGCCACACCACCCTAGCAAGACGCGGTTCCTCCGAGCTTGCTAGAGAAATGCAAGGCTATGGTTTTTCAGAATTTAAAACATTTCAAACAGCCCATTTATAAATATATATAGCAAAGATCATTACATAGTATTATCTAAGTTGCAGCGGAAAGTAATATTTAATATAGATATAGCAGCGGAAATATAAATAGGGCCAACACGGCCAAAACACGAGTTATACAGGCCCGTTATGCAAGTCATGTATAAAAACGAGAGTAAACGTTCCCAAAATCTCAATGCATGCTATGCTCATGTATAAGCCTCATACTCTGAAAAGAAAAAGAGAGCAACGATTTTGTCAGCATAAACATGCTGAGTAAGTTAACCCCTAGCCTACAATAATGGGGTTTCAAAGCCTTTAATTATTTGAGAAAGAATTGACTTACATTTAGCATGTTTGCAGGCACTATATAAATTAACTCGTCAAGATAATGGACTTTAATTGTAAAAATCAAAGGTATGCATGCCAAATAATCACATATATAACTTGCAAGGCGATTAAATAAATTGATATAAGCCAAACACCATTTAGCAAGGATTTAATTAGATCTCGTATAAATTTCTCGTTTCGTTTCTTTTATAGATCACCATTCGACAGGGCTCTTATGTCCACTAGCCTCATGGTCAATATTTCACTAGGGCCCTTACGCCCGCTAGTCATACGCTTGGGCCATTATGTCCACAAGTCACATAATCAATATCGCGCTAGGGCTCTTACGTCCGCTAGACATACGCTTGGGCTCTTATGTCCACAAGCCACATAGTCAATATTGATGGTATCTAACTTGGTCACAAATCACCAATGTTTCACAAGAATTTAGAAAAGAAATATATTTTTATTTGTTTAGACATATCTCGCAAATCATGTATTTCTCAAAAGACGAGTTCTTCAACATTTCAACCAAGCCATTGCCACAGTTTATGCCATCTCAGTTTAAAATTTCATTTCAAAGGCAATCGACTTCAAATTTTTACAGTAGATCAAAAACACGCTAACGAAAAACTTTTGTGGTTTAAGTTTTCCGAAATTAGTGAGGAATCGGGTGAAATTTTACAATCTTTACAAAAGCCAAAATCTGTCATAATTGTCTACACAGCGCACTGATATTCAAAAGACTTTTTGACATAACAAACGACCTCCAAAATTTATGAAATTTTACAGGAACTTAAAAGACACCAAAATAAACAAGTTTTATTAGAGGCAAATTATGCAAATTCATCACGGCTTAAGTCAGATTAATCACTAATTTCGGTTTAAAAATCTGTCGACTTTTCCTTCTCGGACATAGTGTATTCAAAACGGGTTTTGACTATCCAAACGTTAATGAAAATGCACAAAATTTTACAGGCATATTCTCAAGACATTTATCTACAACATTTATGTTTTCACCAAAGATTACTTTTGAACAAAAGTGATAGAAAAATGCACATCAAGTTCAATCATATAATCTGTCTCAGTTTTCGAAAGGTTCGTGCACAACAGAATATGTTCGACTCGGTTTAGGGTAGCAAATCTTAATGAAAATGTGTGAAATTTTACAGAGGTATCCAAGACTCATAGATCTACAAACCTCATCTTTAACACAAGTCCTAATTCGGCCTAGATCCGAGGTCAAAATTGCTAACAAGTTCGAGATTCAAATCTGCCAAAGTTCTAAGTTTGAATATTATTCAGTGGTGTTCGGACTCGGATTTCGGGCATCAAAACTTAACGAAAAATTATGAAACTTTTACAGCATGTATATCTATGTCTTAGAAACACTTTTTATGTTTTGAGTTTTTTCGTTTGAAGAGTTTTAAGGGTTCGAAAAATTCATCCAAAAACGCTGCACGCGTGTGAAATCTCTTTTGACAGATTTCATTAATTTCTTGAGTTGAATCTTATGTTTGGTCGATTTTTAGCCACCAAAAACCGTATGTAAGAATTAACTTACTTAATATGAGTTCTAAACAGCCCTTGGGTCGTCCGGAATCTACGGACGGCTACGAACAGATCTCCTCAACACGGTTTTTCTTCCTTTGGCTCCGATTTGTGTTTTTGAGAATAAAAAACCATAAGTTAGAATCTAAATCCGACGAAAACTATGAAATGAAGTTCAAGACTTCATCTTACCACTATCTAGGATCTGAACACTTCCTCTCCACGTCCTCCTTGCTCCGGTTTGTTCGTCGGACGTTCAAGAATACAAGAAACTTGGGGTTTTTTCGGTTTGAATGGTGGTGGGAGAGTAAGTGAGAGAGTGGAGGCTGCCTTAGGGTTGATTTAGGGTCTATAAATCTGAATTTAGGGAGTTAGGATCATCAAGAATCATCCCATATCCCCTTCCCTCCTTGGTGATTGTGTTTCCATAGTCGGGGGTCGAAAATATGGTAAGAAATCGCCGAAATCGTGCAAGTGCACAGCTGCCTCTGTAGTGGCGCGGTGGTGGCACGGTCTTAGGGCAAACCCCGCGCGGCGACCGCGCGGCTCCGGCCTGGGCTACGGTCTGGGCCGGGCCGTGCGATCCGTCGGGCCCTTTCTCCTCTCTTTCGGATTTCTGTCCTTCTACGTTTTTGGGCTCGACTTTTCGGGTCGTTCTCGGGTTACGATTCCTTTCTTAAATTTATTTCGACTCAAATGAATTTCATATTCGAAATCTTGAATCCGTCGAGTTTGAATTCGTCGGCTTGAATTCGTCGTCTTTCGATTCCCGTGTAATAATTTATCTAATTAAATTATTTCCGACTTCACGGGTTCTTGGAATTAAGATTCTTTTCCTTCTTGAATTTAATTCCAATCTTTTGGGATTAATCCATGGAATATCTCCAGGCTTCCTTTCCCTCTTTTATTCTATTTTGAATTTATCGGTAATTCATTTCCGAGCAATAATGAATTATTTTCTTCTTCTCGGAAATATTTCGGCCTTGATCGGATTAAGAAATAAATTTTATTCCTTTGGACGTCAATTAAAATCCCGGGTATTACAGTCTAACCCCCTTAAGAATCAACTTCGTCCCCGAAGTTGCTTGTCATACTAGGGTTGCTTAAGAGCAAATTCTCGGGTATTACAACCTACTCTTCTTGGAAATCAACTTCGCCCTCGAAGTTGTGTGTTAGCTTCTCGCGAGCTTGGAGTTAAGGTCCTTTCTATTTTGTGATATTGTGCTATTCTTTGATTGCGTGATTGTATCATTGTGTGTTGTTGTTTGATATTGTTTGAAATCGTTTGTTGGATATTGTTTGTATTATTTTTATTATATCATTTGACTGAACCCAGAATTAAAATTTCCAAGTTGCCTACGTACCCCGTGAAGGGATCAAATCATTACGTAGTTCAAAATAATTTGAATTTGTTTATTTTGGGATACATAATATTGGGGTTGTTACAGATACACTGGTATTCACCTTAAATAAAAAATCACTATCATCATATGTAATACCCGATAGTCAACTTCGAGGACGAAGTTTATTCTTAAGGATGGTAGATTGTAATACCCTAAATTATTCTACATATATTTTAAATTAATCTATTTATAAATATTAAAACCATTTTAATTCTTGAACAAGTATTTAGTTAATAATAATAATAATAATAATAATAATAATAATAATAATAACAATAATAATAATAATAATAATAATAATAATAATAATAGGCTTAGATAAACAATAAAATATATGCATAGTAATTAGAATAAGATTTGGTCCTATCTTTAGTATATAAAATTTATGATACACATATTGTTGTAACTTCCAACAATACCAAATATTTGAAACAAACCTTAAATCTTAACAACCCCTAAGTGTCGCCCCTTCACCCCTTTTTAAAGCTAATCTTCTTCATATTCCTATTTTACTACTCCAACTAATTATATGTAACAAAAAAAAATTATTATAGAGACCAACGGCGAGTTGAAGAGGAAGAAGCCAGTCTGTCCATAAGTTGTACGGAACAACCTCGATCCAACAAGAGTCGGGAATAAGGCGAGCACATTGTGTAGGATCCCTCTTAACGATTTAAGGTAGGTTAATCTACATCCCTACACGATGTTTTATGGCTATATTTTGAAATATTGAAGTAGGAACACTTTCTTTAAGTTGGTATTGTTGTGACAGTTTTCTGTCAGGTGAAAATTTGAATTTTTACATTATGTTAGGTTCCGAATTTTGAAAAGTTATGAACTAAGAAATTGTAAATCTATGATTCTAGGATACATGTAAAATTTTCAGAATTTTTTAAGGTGTTTATCGATGCTAAGCGAATTTCCTAACAGATCTGCTCCAAGTGATTTTTTGGGACAGATTTGAACCCTTGTAGAAATCAGTACTTTGGGTTAGCTTCGAATAGGAATTGGGAAAAACTTAAAACCCAAAACTTGTAGATAATTTTGTCAGGAGACTAACCTGAAATTTACCGAATTTTTAGATAAGTATTTATTTTTATAAAATTTATTTTCAAAGACAGCGTAATTCTGTCAGCGGAATAGTGCTTCTGTACAAAATCTAATTTTTCCATCAACTTAGAGTCAAAATCTGTAAAAGTGTAAAAGATGAAAGTTTTAATCTTTGAATTTCGAATCTAACTTGAAAAGTTTGGAATTTGTCTGAGCAATAATTACTTTTATAGAATTTTTATGAATGTATTCCTGCCAAGCATTTATGAATGAATGATTTATTGTGACATGGTTGTTGACATCCTTTGTTTAAGTATTAGTAAATTAAATTGTTCTTCTATATAACATCAATAGTTGCAAAAGTACTTTAGGAAATCCGAGGGTTGAATGCCCGCGATCGAGAATTTTGCCGAAATGGGCTCATGTTATTGAAAAAGACCGAGACGGTATGCAAGAGTTTATACTCCCGTATAGTTCCGATTTTAGGATTATACGTGGGCACCGGTGTGAGTCTGTATAGAGTTCGCTACATAACCGTGGATCCGATTGTGGTCTTGTGAGACAATTGTTTCTCACATATGACATTGAAATTATGGATGATATTATGTTTGGGTGTACTCGTGATATCTTAATAGTACTGCCGCGGTTCTAACCTAGTAACTTGTGATAAGTCTTTTATTTTTTTTAAATTATATTATAGTAATAAAAATTAATCTTGTAACTGGGAATATGATTAGCCTACTCAGTAATTTATACTGACAACCTGTCTTTTAAATTTTTCTTTTCAGACTTACAGAACTAAAAAGGTGGAGCATGGAGCATTGCATGGGGATAGTTTCTCAAAAGACACGATGCATATTTTAATTATTTTTCTTTGCATAAAATAATATTTGAAAACATGTTACTTTTTTTTGTAACGCTCCTTATATTTATTTTCTTTTGAATAAATCCGTATACATTTGTTATGATAAAAATTAGCCTTAGCATTTTCCTAGTTAAGTTAGCCAAGGGCGAGCTTAATTGGGGAGATGTGGCGGTAGCATCACGGTCCCTGTTTGGTTTTGAAATCCGACGTGTTACAGAATGGTATCAGAGTGGTTCGATTCTTTCGGACCACTATTTTAAGAGTTCATAAATATTTTTTGCTTTTTTCCAATAAAAGCCATGTATAAAAATTTGAAGTCTATTATAATTTTTAAACTTATCATAGTATTATTATTATTTTTCTAAAAAACCATGAAAGTTCTCTTTTGTGTAAAAATATTTTAGAATCATGCATTAAATTATTTTCAAACTTGTGGGATGGGTCATATGCATACATGCATTCATTTAAATATATACTTAAAATCCTTTAGGATTAACCAAGTTGAGCCTTTAAGCCTAATTTTTCTTTGAAACCCACTATATTTTTCCAAGCCTTATAAAAAGACCAAGAAAATGAAACCCAAGTGTGCAAGAATAAATTTTATCAAGGCATTACAATTTATGGTCATCAATTCATCAAATCGGTATTCAAAAAGCCCATCAAAAAAAAAAAGAAAAAAAAAAGAGAAGAAAAATGTTGAGTTCATTTCAACAAAAATAAAATTGCAATGACAAAGCAATTAGACATAGTCTAATGTCATGCAATAGAAAAATAAAAGCAATAGAAAAAGAAAGAAATATTAAGGATCATAAATTTTAAATAAAAATATGCCATGTTAAGATAAAATAAATTCTTGCCACTTCTAACCCAATAATTCCCTTCCATACCAAATGTTACAACCGTATGCCCTGCTATAACCTTAAATAAGACCTCATGATCTCGATTTGAAGAAATGAGCCGGTGGCGAATTGGTCTAATTGCAAGCTTGTGGGATAATTTAATTAAATTTGATTTTGAGCGTTCATGACTAAACCCCATTGAGAGAGTGAATTTTCCGATTCTCTTACATGTGAGGCTCTGTTTCATTGAATCTATTCATGTCATGCCATTAATTCTAATTTTTAATCTTTGCATTTTTCAAACATGATATTCATGAAGGATTAACAATAATGTTTGATTTGTAGGCCTGATTTAGTGAGCGAGTATCATTTCATTAAACACTGCAATCAAGGGGTTTTAATACTTGTAGTTTTTTATTGTCTTATCCCAATTCAAAATAAATGTAATTCATGAAGCCACGAAAATGAATTGAATATGTAGAGTCCGTGTTCTAAGGAACATTGACTCTGACTGCTCGGGGACGATCAGTATTAAATGTGAGGATGTTGATAATGGCCAGAAATGTCCATTATTTCAATCCATTTTCGTGTCTGAAACGGGCATTTGATCGCATTCCGGTCTTATAATAAATAAGAAAGCAGTTGAATTGGACTGATTTATGCATAATTGTAAAAATATTAAGCTGGTATGAAAAATGCATAAATATGTAATTTTATTACACATTTATGTTAGAAAAATCCAAAAACATGAGAAAAAGAAAAGAAAAGAAGAAGGAAATAAAAAGATGGGAAAAGAAATGAAAACCCACAAAAAGTCGAATTTTTCAGGAAATTACGACGCTAGACCGAACTACGACGCTGAGCATGTGTAGCGTCGTAGGCAGGTATAGCGTTGTAAGCATAAATGAAGACAGGACTCTGAAGGAAGAACTACGACGCCAAGCGAGCATAGCGTCATACTTGAGTATGGCGACGTAATGGAGAATAGCGTCGTAGGCTGTTCACTTAGAGACAAAGAGTGTATTCGAAGTGGAAGACTACGACGTTATACCTATAGCGTCAGAGTAATGAATAGCGACGAACTCATGCATAGCGTCGTACTCAGCCACAAAATTCAAATTCAAAGGCCTGGAGAGCCCATGCGCCTAGGGTTTCTCACCTATATATAGAGGTGTTGACTCACAGGTCTTGTCACTTCATACATTCCCTACACTTGGAGACAACTGAAGTTCTTGAGAGGTGTGTAGTTTAGGTTAGTTAGTTAAGGTTTAAATATTTTTTTTTTGTATTATTTAAATTCAATGCATTAGTTTTAAGTTTTCATTTACTGTTTAGGTTAGATTAGCTAGTGTTTAATATTTTCTACCTTAGCTAGCCACAGTTTCATTTGTTCTTGAGCTTGTTGAACCTATATTTAGGTTTGAAATACCATGATGGGTATCATCAAACCATTTGTTATAAAATAGGAAGTTAAGCATTAAAGAGTCCCAAAAACATGAAATGGACATGAGTCCATGGAGTTTTATGCTTTCTTTTTGGTATAATGACCATTTGGTCATTTTATTTTTCTTTTGCAATGTGGGTTTTCTATTTTCTTCTTCATTTTAGGGTTCTTATGCATGGCATATGGTTGAAAACCCTCATTTGGGTTTGTGGTTCATGGGTGTGGGATTTACCTTATTTTTCCTTACTATTTTGCATATTTAAGCTTCATGTTCTTACATTGCTTGTCATTTTTATGCATTTGTGAACCATAAACTCTGAAATAGGGTTTGTAATCGGATAGATTGCAACACCCGACCAACACTTATGTTCTGGGGTAGCTACGACGCTAACCGCCCTACGATGCTATCCTAGGATAGCGACGTAGGTGAGGGTTTTACGTCGTAGTTGCTTCGGACTTAAGCAATTTGTCCTACGACGCTAGAGCTACGACACTATCCTAGGATAGCGTCGTAATTTTTATCTAGGGTCGTAGGACCCCAAAACACTTCAATTTTCATAAAACCCACCTACGACGCTATACCCACGACGCTGTCCTAGGATAGCGTCGTAATTTAGAGTATGGTGTCGTACTTCCAATTTTATCAACACTTCTGAAAATTTATCCTACGATGCTACACCCACGACGCTATCCTAGGATAGCGTCGTAATTTAGTGTATAGCGTCGTAGCATCCTTGCTATTTCAAAACCATCTTTTACTACGACGCTAGACCCTACGACTTAAACCATGCTTGACGTCGTAGGACATCCTTAGCGTCGTAACCTCTTATATCTAAACTGCCATGCACGACGTTAACACTGCGGCGTGAAACATTGTGTAGCGTCGTAATAATATGTAGCGTCGTACATAACCCTTTTAACGCCAAAATTTTTCATCTCTATCACCAATCCATGACGACGCTAGTACCACGACGTAATTCTAGGATAGCGTCGTAAAACTCGTCTAGCGTCGTAATTGGCATTTTTGCCAATTTTTCCATTTCTCCATTTTCGTCATTAATTAATTGAACCCTTAAGTCAATAATTAAAGATCATGATTAGCAATGATTAAGATCAATAATTACTATGATTTAAGGATCTTTGTTCAATTCTCACTAAAACTCTTTTCTATAAACAAAACCTTAATGCCTTAAACAGATAATCCGGACTATAATCAATTATGGTATGAAGGATTATTTAAGTCATTAATTATGGAACCTTGCATGAGAAACCAATGTCTCCCATACAAGGCATCCTCCTTTATTTTAGTTATTTCCCTTTTGTCTTTTTCGTAATGTGTGAATGAACAGTAAAAGCTATCACAGAATAGTATTGGCGAACGGTCCCTTCGCCGAGAAATGAAGTAGCCCGTAGTCTGTATATCAATTATTGTTTGTTATTTTGCATGGTTTGGATAATGATTAATGAGGTCAGGTGAACGGTCCTTTCACCGGGAAATGAAGTAGCCACTCAGCTAATTATTATCCAAATACAGTTTTATTTTCCTTATTTAAATTTCCAAACCCAAATTCTAAATCTGAAATATGAGTCAGTCAATATCTGTCAATATTAACTAACGAGCATTGCAGAGAAGAAACATGCAGGTTTTTATCTGAGTTCGCAGACAGTAGAAACCCAACTGGTAGCTACACTGCCATTGTAGGGCTTCTGCTGTCTAAATTCATTCCATCCGAGTAATTGGTAAATTGGATAGCAGATGTTTGCAGTCCACCGATTATTCTGCAACCATTTTGCCTCACGGCTCCCTCATATCTGTGTCTCTCGTTCTGTCTAAACCCACCACTATATTTTGGGTTAATTTATTTTACACTTCCATATAACCTTATGCATGATATTATTATGTAATTATTGTGGTCTATACTATCTTGGAATCCTTCTTTTGGGACATTAGAAGTCTATATTTAAACAGATATTGCTTATTAAATTTCCAACAAAATGTCATTTATAAAACCCAGATCTAAGTAAGGGATAAATTCCTCAGTTATGACTAGTTCATATTCTGTCAATGGTTGATTTTGGGAAATTAGAAGCACAGTCAGCAATTAGGTCTCACCTAGACTGAAAGGATCTGTGTTCTTATTGAGAGTCGAGTACCTGTTTAGGGAATGGTTTTCAAATCTATTATTTTCCAAGATTGTTGTGTGTTGGGAACTTAGTCTTAACTATTACACCGAGATGTGATCCGCTTGGATTCAAATACAGTGTGATAGGTAATTCTAGAGGAACGATACGTAGGCCTTGGTTATTTTCTAAGATAGGGTTGAGTTCCTTTCAACTGCTATCCTCTTCTGCCAAAGCCTATTTTTGAGTCTTGAGTGAGAGCATCCGGAACAAACTAAACTATTAGTTCGTTTCATTAGTTTGTATCTCATAATCACTCAAGAGGACGTGAACACTGCAAGCGGTTCAGCAAGATCCGGGAATTCTTGATCCACATCTGGTCGTCCTAATTGGGGGCTTTCTTTTACTACCAGTACGAAGCTTTCGATACTTCCGAGTGATAGGATTTTAAATGCTTTCTTTACCGCTTTCTTTTAAAACGCTTTTAATAGAGATCACTTTGAAGCATCGCTAGATCTTCTAACTGCTACTAGGACTGAGAGTTAAGGGATAGTTCAGGCTTACTTTTAGACTTTGGGTGTGACATGGGGGAATGATAGCAGTACTTGGCACTTCAACTAATGATTTGTCAGGTGTTGCTTATCCACCGCATACCCTGGCCGGGGCAGTTATGAATCTGTGGCATCTTAGAATTTGTGGTCTTAAGAACATGTAAACTCATACTGTAAGTACCTGTCTGTTAAAGGGAACATGGTATTGAGAGCATGAGAACTAGCTATCTGACAGGATTATCCCAAACAAAGATCTGTGTATTAAAAATGGAAGTTTAATTATGCTTTATCTGAATCTTGTCCAATCCTTATTATTTTCTCCCTGTCCCTTCTGTCATCCTTTTGAATCAGCTTCATAGCTAGTATAGCATAGATTTACAGCTTTCCCAAATAATTTTAATTGCTTTCTAGAATAATTTTAATGCGCTTTGTAGAATAATTTAACTGCTTTATTAGTTTAGATTAAATTCAGTTATGTAGTTGTTTGTCTAACTCCAAACTGATTAGAGCAATACGAGTGGAAAATCTAGTAAAACGGTGTGGGACCTGCTTCTATCACACATCCTCCAGTGAACGCTCCGGTCTTACTATAGATTACTGCAATTTTTGACACCGTGCGCTTTCGGGCCACAGTTTCTTAATACGAGTAATAAAAACGTGACAACCTATAAATATATCCTTAATCCCGAATCCATCTTCATAAATTGGTTTCATTAAATAAAACATAAACCAAGAGATTATTTCATTATTTCGAAAATACTCGTGTGGGAAATTGTCAAAAGTTTCATGGCGCCGTTGCCGGGGAGGATGCAGCGTCGTTCTATTAGAGAATTACATTCCTGATTGCTCATAGTTAGCTTATACATATAATTATATACTTATTACCGAACCAATTCTAACCTGGGGATTAAACAGGTATTGTCATCACTGAAACCATTGTTCTATGCAAAAGAGAAAGGAGACACCAGCCGAGATCCCGTTCAACACAGAAATCGAGAAAACAGCTCGACGTCTAAGGGCTCTAGCTAGACAAAGAAAGGAACGGGAAAGGCAGGAACTGTTTTCTCCGAGCACTAGTAGCGACATTTCTGATATGGCAAACCCTGAAATCCCACCCATCATACCACCAAACCCACCACTTCAAAACATCCAGGAGGACCCAGAGGATGTTAATGACAAAAATTTGAATGATCCCCCTCCTCAGGTCATTCAGGGAGGAGGAGACGTTCCAAACCTCGACCATCAACATTTCGAAGTCCCTCCGATTAACCCCAATAACCAAAACTTCCAAAACAACCCCAACTTTCAGAATCAGCAGTATCAGAACCCCAACCAGTTCAATCCAAACCAGTATAATCCAAACCCACAAGATCACAATGACCCAAGAAAGTTCTACCCTAACCAGAACTTCAACCCACAGGATCAATACCAAGGGCAGTATCAAGGACAATACCAAGGAGGTCCAGGGAACAATCAGCAGCCCGCTGCTGCTGATTACATGCAACCTATAGTGGAACCCTACTTGAACGTGCCAGGCAGAGCACCGATAGCAGCAAGGAATTTTGAGTTAAAGCCTTCTTTGATCAACCTAGTGCAGAACAGCCAATTCGCGGGGGCCAACCATGAGGACCCACACGATCATTTGGCAACATTCTTGGAACTTTGCAACACAATCAAGAATCAGGGTGTTTCACAAAACACTATTAGGATGATGTTGTTCCCGTTCTCGTTATGCAGTGGAGCAAAAACCTGGTATAAGTCACTGCTGGTGAATCAGAGGAGTAGCTGGGAGGACATAGTAAGAAATTTCTTGGTGAAGTACTTTCCGGAATGGAAGATTGATGAGGGAAGATCAAAAATTTCTGAGTTTAAGATGAAGCCTGAGGAATCCTTGTACGATGCAAAGGAGAGATTTATGAATCTGTTGAGAAAATGTCCTCAGCATGGTTTCCAGGGATGGGGAGCAGTTGAGAAAGTTTTATAATGGACTGACGCCAGCATGGAAGCACATGCTAGATGTTGCGGAAGGGCAACACCTGTTGCACATGCCCATGGATCAAGCATGGGCTAAAATTGAAACAATGAGTGTAAATAGGTCTGTACTGAATGATGATAATGTTAATGATACCTCTCCCCGTGGACTTTGTGCGTAGGTACAGCAGAAAAGACAGATTTTGAGAAGCTGCAGGAGCAGGTGGCGGCGTTTGTCTGTAAATCAAGGAGCCGGGAGCTCTGCTCAAGGACAGCAAACAGATGTAATCTGTGGACTGTGTCAGGGTGCTCACGCAACTGACACATTGAACAAGTTGTATCTGAAAGCTGTAATTTTGCAGGGGCTTTCCCGAACCGACACCCGAATTTATCATACTCCAACAACAATGCCCTCAACTCCCACCTTCTGAACAAGCCACAACAATTTAATCCTCAGCAGAACCAAGGATTTAATTAAAACAGAGAGCCAAAATTTCAAAACCAGAACCAAAACGTCCAGCCCCAAATCCAACAAAGACCCCCTCAGAACTTCCAGCAGCCTAACCAAAATTTCCATAATTTCCAGCCCCAACCACAGTTTATACACAATCAGGGCCAGTGGAACCAGAACCAGAATCAAAATCAGATTCAAAAGCCACCATCAAGGCTGGAGAATTTGATGACTGATTTTATCACGAGCCAGAAGGAGATCAATACACAGCTGCACGCCTCCATCAGAAATGTGGAGACCCAAGTGACTCAAATGGCCAGTGAACTGCAAAAACGGGACAAGGGAGCATTGCCCAGTGCTGCGGAGAAAAACCCACAGTGCAAGGCAATAACTTTGAAATCTGGAAAGATGTTGGCCGGACCAAGGGAAAAGATGAGGAAGCAGATGAAGCAGAGAGAGAAACAACTTGCAGACTGAAGCTGCAGCAGACAAGGCTGAAAACGGTAAAGGTGAAGGTACAATTTTCGGACCCTTCACCACAAAAAGATTTTGATAATAACAAGTTCATGCCAAGGGTCCCGTACCCAGCAAGGCTGAAATTAAACAACAAGATCTGAAGTTTGAAAAATTCTGAAAAGACTGCAAGAAGTTGAGATTACCATACCTTTGATTGAACTGATCTCTGAAATGCCAACCTATGCTAAGTTCGTAAAAGAAATGGTTTCTAGAAAAAGAAAGGTTGAGCGGGATGAATTGGTGGTACTCAACAGCACTTGCAGTGCGATTATTCAAAAGAAGCTGCTGCCAGAGAAGAAAGAAGACACAGGATGCTACACTCTGGCCGATAGGATTGGCCAAGTCAGCGCTGGACAAGGATTATGTGACCATCATGGCTCAGCATCAACGTCATGCCATTAACCATGGTTAAACGTCCTCAAGCTTGGAGTGGTGGAGCGCTATCAAAATGAGGCTCCAGCTGGCAGATAGGTCTATCACAAAGCCAATCGGGATCCTGAAGGATGTAATAATCAAAGCAGGCAGTACTGCATTTCCAGTGGACTTCATCATTTTGGACATCGAAGAGGACTCCAACATGCCTCTCATTTTAGGCAGGGCCATTCTTGGCCATGGTCGGAGCCTTGATCGATGCCAAATCTGGAAAGGTGATGCTCCGGGTAGACGGAGATGAGATCGTCTTCGAAATGACTCAACTGCAGAAATTCCCAAATGACAGTTCTTGTTTCTCATTTGAATGATGTAATAGTTAGGAGTGAGGGAGAGCTAGACTCTGAATATGGTGATGTAAAGATGATGATGGATGATGAACTTTCAAAGCAGGTACTGAAGCTGTAGGCACGGAGCACGAAGGTTGTAGCGCCGTTCACTTCGCCGATCCCGAAACTGGGGATTTGAGGAGTTTGACGGCGCCGAATTCCATGAAGACGCCAGCCAAGAGGAGCAGATCATGTACTGATGCAGGATCCGAAAGGTAAATCTGAATTTCCCCCATCTAATTCTCGCAAATTACTTCCTTCTGTGGAATGCCCACCAGAGCTTGAACTAAAATTGCTACCGGACCATCTTAAGTATGCGTTTCTCACTGAACATAAAATGCTAACCCCGGTAATTATGTCAGCTAAGCTGACACAAGATCAAGAAAATGCTCTGGTGGGAGTACTTAAAAAACATGTGCGTGCAATCGGTTCGACCATTTCTGATATCAAAGGAATAAGCCCTTTTGTTTGTATGCACAGGATGTTAATGGAGGAGGATTTCAAGCCTTCGCGCCAGCCCCAACGAAGATTAAACCCACCCATGCAAGAAGTGGTAAGAAAGGAAGTGATCAAGTTGTTAGATACCGGTATATATACCCGATTTCTGACAGCAATGGGTCAGTCCTGTGCAGGTTGTTCCAAAGCGGGGTGGGATGTGCATCTCCAAGAATGAACAAGGGGAGGAAATTGCCACACGGCCGGTCACCGGATAGAGAGTCTGCATAGACTATCGGAAGTTGAACGAGGCCACTCGCAAGGACCATTTCCCTTTACCTTTTATCGATCGAATGTTGGAATGGTTGGCGGAAGGGAATTTTATTATTTTTTTGGATGGTTATTCAGGTTACAATCAAATAGTGATCGCCAGTGACGATCATGAAAAAAAATAACTTTTACATGCCCCTATGGCACT
>JAOANR010000003.1:38562890-38583412 GCA_030278955.1 Hygrophila difformis | reverse complement strand
TTTATTTCTTGGTAACGCATAGTGTCATATTGTCTCTTCCCGGGATTAGATTTATATGGATTTTGTCTGTACTTAAATTAATTCTCGTTTTAGCATACCATTACCATAACTATTCTTTTTAAACTATTTCTGCAACCCGACCTCCTCCGGGAGTAAAGATCTACTTACTCAACGATTGTTTGTCGTTGACTCTATACTTTTCATCGTTTCCTTTCAGGTCATAAAATCTGCAAGGCATCAATGCACGGGCACGGTTTGAGGTATTATCTACGAAAAGTATATTTTAAATCCCTCTTGGGATAGAAAAATTTATTACTTGGCATAGATGATTTATCAAGCATAAACAAATCTTCGGGTCCTATCCCATTATGAAAATATTTGTGCCCTACTGTTTTAAACAATGCATTGCGCATTTAACAGTATTTTTGAATATGAAGTAGACAACCCCTTTTTAAATAAAAACTCTAATGGAATTTATTCCATTTCTATCGTTGAGCTCATTGAGGAATGCGTTCCTCCGTTTTGGTTGTACAATCCGACCATTTTTATTAAGCTTATTTTATACTCTTCACAGTATTATAAGCTTCGTTGCGAATTATATACTAGCTTGTCCGAAACGTGGTTAGCATATACATTCAGCTGCAATAGTTATTCTAGCCTTAACGTATTTCGGGCGGACCGGAATACGTGGCAGTAGCACCCCACCCCTTTTTCCGCTCTTTGCTTCCGCTGTTCATTAGAGAAAATGGGGGTGTTCCACGCCGTTGGTCTCTATAATAAATGTTTTTTTTTACATATAATTAGTTGGAGTAGTAAAATAGGAATATGAAGAAGATTAGGTTTTAAAAGGGGTGAAGGGGCGACACTTAGGGCTTGTTAGGATTTAAGGTTTGTTTCAAATATTTTGTATTGTTGGAAGTTACAACAATATGTGTATCACAAATTTTATATACTAAAGATAGGACCAAATCTTATTCTAATTACTATGCATATATTTTATTGATTAACTAAGCCTATTATTATTATTATTATTATTATTATTATTATTATTATTATTATTATTATTATTATTATTATTATTATTATTATTGTTGTTGTTATTATTATTATTATTAACTAACTACTTGTTCAAGAATTAAAATGGTTTTAATATTTATAAATAGATTAATTTAAAATATATGTAGAATAATTTAGGGTATTACAATCTACCCTCCTTAGAATAAACTTCGTCCTCGAAGTTGACTCTCGGATATTACATTCTACCCTCCTTAAGAATCGACTTCTTCCTCGAAGTCTTATTTGTCTAAGGATAGAGTAATTCATATCAATGGTTAAGGAAATGAGCATGCGTGATCCGGAAATAGTGTGTTAGCACGACGTATCCTAAAGTGTAGTGCTTGTTAGGCGTTTTCATCCTCCCTGATCGCAGTTATGTCCCAATAACTGCCTCATGAAACTTTTGACAATTTCCCACACGAGTATTTTCGAAATAATGAAATAATCTCTTGGTTTATGTTTTATTTAATGAAACCAATTTATGAAGATGGATTCGGGATTAAGGATATATTTATAGGTTGTCACATTTTTATTACTCGTATTAAGAAACTGTGGCCCGAAAGCGCACGGTGTCAAAAATTGCAGTAATCTATAGTAAGACCGGATCGTTCACTGGAGGATGTGCGATAGAAGCAGGTTCCACACCGTTTTACTAGATTTTCCGCTCGTATTGCTCTAATCAGTTTGGAGTTGGACTAACAACTACATAACTGAATTTAATCTAAACTAATAAAGCAGTTAAATTATTCTACAAAGCGCATTAAAATTATTCTAGAAAGCAATTAAAATTATTTGGGAAAGCTGTAAATCTATGCTATACTAGCTATGAAGCTGATTCAAAAGGATGACAGAAGGGACAGGGAGAAAAGAATAAGGAATGGACAAGATTCAGATAAAGCATAATTAAACTTCCATTTTTAATACACAGATCTTTGTTTAGGATAATCCTGTCAGATAGCTAGTTCTCATGCTCTCAATACCATGTTCCCTTTAACAGACAGGTACTTACAGTATGAGTTTACATGTTCTTAAGACCACAAATTCTAAGATACCACAGATTCATAATTGCCCCGGCCAGGGTATGTTATTTCACCTGCGGTGGATAAGCAACACCTGAGAAATCATTAGTTGAAGTGCCAAGTACTGCTATCATTCCCCCATGTCACACCCAAAATCTAAAAGTAAGGCTGAACTATCCCTTAACTCTCAGTCCTAGTAGCATTTAGAAGATCTAGCAATGCTTCCATGTGACCTCTATTAAAAGCGTTTTAAAAGAAAGCGATAAAGAAAGCATTTAAAATCCTATCACTCGGAAGTATCGAAAGCTTCGTACTGGTAGTAAAAGAAAGCCCCCAGTCATGACGACCAGATGTGGATCAAGAATTCCCGGATCTCGGTGAACCGCTCGCAGTGTTCACGTCCTCTCGAGTGATTATGAGATACAAACTAATGAAACGAACTAATAGTTTAGTTTGTTCCGGATGCTCTCACTCAGGACTCAAAAATAGGCTTTGGCAGAAGAGGATAGCAGTTGAAAGGAACTCAACCCTATCTTAGAAAATAACCAAGGCCTACGCATTGTTCCTCTAGAATTACCTATCACACTATATTTGAATCCAAGCGGATCCCATCTCGGTGTAATAGTTAAGACTAAGTTCCCAACACACAACAATTTTGGAAAATAATAGATTTGAAAACCATTCCCTAAACAGGTACTTGACTCTCAATAAGAACACAGATCCTTTCAGCCTAGGTGAGACCTAATCGCTGACTCTGCTTCTAATTTCCCAAAATCATCCCTTGACAGAATATGAACTAGTCATAACTGAGGAATTTATCCCTTACTTAGATCTGGGTTTTATAAATGAATTTTTGTTGGAAATTTAATAAGCAATATCTGTTTAAATCTAGACTTCTAATGTCAAAGGGAAGGATCCTAAGATAGTATAGACCACAATAATTACATAATAATATCATGCATAAGGTTATATGGAAGTGTAAAATAAATTAACCCAAAATATAAAGGTGGATTTAGACAGAACGAGAGACACAGATATGAGGGAGCCGTGAGGCAAAATGGTGGCAGAATAATCGGGTGGACTGCAAACATCTGCTATCCAATTTCTCAATTACTCGGATGGAATGAATTTAGACAGCAGAAGCCCTACAATGGCAGTGTCGCTACCAGTTGGGTTTCTACTGTCTGCGAACTCAGATAAAAACCTACATGTTTCTTCTCTGCAATGCTCGTCAGTTAATATTGACAGATATTGACTGACTCATATATTAGATTTAGAATTTGGGTTTGGAAATTAAAATAAGGAAAATAAAAATGTATTTGGATAATAATTAGCTGAGTGGCTACTTCATTTCCCGGTGAAAGGACCGTTCGCCTGACCTCATTAATCATTATCCAAACCATGCAAAATAACAAACAATAATTGATATACATACTACGGGCTACTTCATTTCCCGGTGAAGGGACCGTTCGCCAACATTATTCTGTGATATCTTTTACTTTTCATTCACACATTACGAAAAAGACAAAAGGGAAATAAGTAAAATAAAGGAGGATGCCTTGTATGAGAGATATTGGTTTCTCATGCAAGGTTCCATAATTAGTGACTTAAATAATCCTTCATACCATAATTGATTATAGTCCGGATTATCTGTTTAAGGCATTAAGGTTTTGTTTATAGAAAAGAGTTTTAGTGAGAATTGAACAAAGATCTTTTAATCATAGTAATTATTGATCTTAATCATTGCTAATCATGATCTTTAATTATTGACAGGGTTCAATTAATTAATGACGAAAATGGAGAAATGGAAAAATTGGCAAAAATGCCAATTACGACGATAGACGAGTTTTACGACGCTATCCTAGAATTACGTCGTGGTACTAGCGTCATCATGGATTGGTGATAGAGATGAAAAATTTTGGCGTTAAAAGGGTTATGTACGACGCTACATATTATTACGACGCTACACAATGTTTCACATCGCAGTGTTAACGTCGTGCATGGCAGTTTAGATATAAGAGGTTACGGCACTAAAGAAGTCCTACGACGTTAAGCATGGTTTAAGTCGTAGGGTCTAGCGTCGTAGTAAAAGATGGTTTTGAAATAGCAAGGATGCTACGACGCTATACACTAAATTACGACGCTATCCTAGGATAGCATCGTGGGTGTAGCGTCGTAGGATAAATTTTCAGAAGTGTTGATAAAATTGGAAGTACGACACGATACTCTAAATTACGATGCTATCCTAGGACAGCGTCCTGGGTATAGCGTCGTAGGTGGGTTTTATGAAAATTGAAGTGTTTTGGGGTCCTACGACCCTAGACAAAAATTACGACGCTATCCTAGGATAGTGTCGTAGGTCTAGCGTCGTAGGACAAATTGCTTAAGTCCGAAGCAACTACGACGTAAAACTCTCACCTACGTCGCTATCCTAGGATAGCGTCGTAGGGCGGTTAGCGTCGTAGCTACCCCAGAACATAAGTGTTGGTCGGGTGATGCAACCTATGTGATTGCAAACCCTATTTCAGAGTTTATGGTTCACAAATGCATAAAAATGACAAGCAAGGTAAGAACAGGAAGCTTAAATATGCAAAATAGTAAGGAAAAATAAGGTAAATCCCACACCCATGAACCACAAACCCAAATGAGGGTTTTCAACCATATGCCATGCATAAGAACCCAAAAATGAAGAAGAAAACAGAAAACCCACATTGCAAAAGAAAAATAAAATGACCAAATGGTCATTAAACCAAAAAGAAAGCATAAAACTCCGCGGACTCATGTCCATTTCATGTTTTTGGGACTCTTTAATGCTTAACTTCCCATTTTATAACAAATGGTTTGATGATACCCATCATTTGGGTTTTTCAAACCTAAATAAAGGTTCAACAAGCTCAAGAACAAATGAAACTGTGGCTAGCTAAGGTAGAAAATATTAAGCACTAGCTAATCTAACCTAAACAGTAAATGAAAACTTAAAACTAATGCATTGAATTTAAATAATACAAAAAAATATTTAAACCTTAACTAACTAACGTAAACTACACACCTCTCAAGAACTTCAGTTGTCTCCAAGTGTAGGGAATGTATGAAGTGACAAGACCTGGGAGTCAACACCTCTATATATAGGTGAGAAACCCTAGGCCCATGGGCCCTCAATGTAACACCCCAGATTTGATCACCCAGGCCAGGGCATTACCGCCACACCTTCCCAAGCAAGACGCGAACCATTTCGAGCTCGCTTGAGAAGATGCTAAGGCTAAGTTGTACCAATACTTAAATATAATTTAAAAACCATTCAATAAGTGCCCGAAGGTTTAAATCAGAGTTAAGTCAAACATACATAATTTAAAATAGTGCGGAAGCTAAATAGGACCAAACACGGCCAACATAAGTTTTGAATTCATAAAAAGAATTTAAAAACAAGTACGACAAGTCTTCGGAAATTCCCATCCCGAATGTAAATGCCATGCGCAAACCTTCAACATCTGAAAAAAAAGAGACAACGGATTTATCAGTACAAGGGTACTGAGTAAGTTAATGTATAGCATATCAAATGCTAAAGTTTTTAGAAGAGAGATTTAAAGTTAGAATTTGAAATTTAAAAAGGAAGGTCGAGTAAAAATAATTTCGGAAGATTCTTGCACTTTGCCATACAAATAATATATCATTGTTCATTTTTATCGAGAAAAACCATTCTTGGGGAATCAAACCCACAAGAGCTCAAACATATTCTTTTACCAATGTTTCCATATGATCGAGGACATCATTGTTTCCAGAACTCAAATACCTTCTTTTACCATTATTCATTATGATCGAGGACATCCCGTCCTTGGGGAATCGAACCCGCAAGAACTCAATATACATCCTAGGGAATCGAACCCATAGGAGTCAATAATATCCTGGGGAACTGAACCCGCAGGAAAAACATACACCTTGGGGAATCGAACCCACAAGGCAAGTGAAAGTAGCGGACCCTATACAGACACACTCCGGAGCCCTAGGTAACCCATACGGATACACCTAGGAGTATAGACTCATACAAACACGCAACATAATTTCCTTGGCGCCGTTTTGGCCACCAAGAAGAGGGGGCGGCCCAACGAGCTCACGCTAAGTGCACTTACCCTCCAAAGTTGGGCATCTAACTCGATCAAAACTCACAAAGTTTCAAAATTCACATTTTTAATCATTACAAAACATATTTACATTTTCAGAATTCATAATATTCCCAAAAGAGTAGCAATTGACTCATAAATCATCACAACGCACGAAAACAAGTTTACCGGTAAAGAACTCACCGCAGCAGTTTTCAAATTCACACTAGGAACTGTAGTAAAACTTTTTAGAAAATTCTGAAAATTTTATAGGTACTAGGAGACATCAAAATAAGCGTTTTTCTCAGAAATAGGCCTTAGCAATTTCGGACTCTACGTAGCCTAAAAAACATCATTTCAGAAACTCATATTTCGAAGGTCCAGAAATCACTGTTCACTAGACCACAGTTTCTTTTAAAATCCCTAACAATTCGAAGAGTGATCCAAAAATTCTGAAATTTCACAGGGATAAACTAGACACATAGATGAACAATTTTCATGAAGAAATTAACCATAAAAAACGATCGTAACTAGGAGTAATACGGACTACAAAACTGGTTATACTATGAAACGAAATCTGTCATCATGAACTCAGAAAATACCAGATGCTTTTTCGACGCTCAAATCATGTCCAAAAATTATGAAAATCTACAGAGATCATCTTTAAAGTGTTAGGAACATTTTTCATTTAGAAAGGTTTTGCCAAAAACGAACGGATCTAGATGAACAAAGAGAAACAAAAGAAACTATCCTATAGAAACCCTAAATCACAGATTTGACAAGAGATAGAATTCGAGTTGTTTCTCCATGAATACTCAACCAAAAACTCTAAAATTTGAAAGGCACAACACTAACATACATATCAAGAGATTGAGATCGAAAATCCTCAGATTTGAATCGTCCAAACGTGATCTCCACCCGCGAAACAGCCTGCTATCCCCGAATGAACCTATAATCAACCGGTTTGACAAAACTCTTGTGTTTAGGGCAAGAAATCCGATTCTAAGGACAAGGATTTGGATTAGAGATCTTACCTAAATGTAGGAGAAAGGATTAGGAATTCCCAATTCGTCCGAGGCCTCAAGAACAAGAAGAAGAACCCACACAATCTCACCCACTCTCAAATGGAAATCTGAAATTCGTAAGTGAACTTTGTGGGGGTGTTTTTGGGGTTGAAAAGGGATTGGATTGGGGGTGTTTATTGCTCAATTGACTGCCATAACATACCTTGGAATGTGGGGATAAGTTATGTCAGTCATTGGCTTCGAATTTGGAGCCTAACAACCTCATTAATCCACCCTCCTTCAATATGGCTCACTTAATTCCATCTTGGTCCATGCACTACCTTCAATCCTACTTTGTGGTGTTTTAATATGCTTAAAACTTATCCAAATGCATCCCCCAACATCCCTTAATGTCTGAGGATCGGATTTGGATTGATTGGAGTCATCACATCTCGAAAATGGAGCCGAAAACGCGTGTGGCGTTTGAAACGCCACCTACTGGCCGCCGGCGTGGGGTTGACGCAGCCACGCGCCGCCACCGCGCGGCCAGCTGCTGGCGGGTTTCTTCTCTTTTTTTTTTTTTTAAAATATTATGATTTTAAATTCTAAAAATCATAATATGGAATTATCCGAGATCGTTGGATAATCCGATAACTCTCTTCGAGTTGCTATCGTCCGAAAATATTTAATTCCGCTCTCTCGGAATTATTTCGGTTGCGATAGTTAAATCCAATTCTTTAATTTTTGGATTTAATAATCGATGTTGATTTCTCGGGTATTACAGTCTACCCCCCTTAGAAATCAACTTCGTCCTCGAAGTTGGGTCGCACTCGGAAAGCAACACCAACATAAACTAGTAGTTTACACGCATAGAATTATTGAGGCTCGAAAATTAAATTCTTACCTCAACGCGTGACATCTCTGTGGGGTATCACATCCTCTCCCCCTTAGGACCGCAGTTATGTCCCCATAACTGCCTATGAATTTTCTTGCTGGTTGCGATTCTGTTGTGATCTCTGTCCTTGATTATTAGGATGATTTGGCCCAGTCGGCCGATTCTCGTGTGGAGGGTTCACCAGATCCAACCTCTTCTCGATCATCTCCTCGCGAGCATTGCATTCTCTAATCATGTGGTCTTTCCCACCATATCTATAACAAGTTCCACGCTTAGGGCACTCGCGTACCAGATGAGCTTTGTGGCACTGCGGGCATCGTGGTATGGATGTACCACGGGTGTCATTTCTCTTGTTGTTCAAACCTCTGTCCACATTCTCCTTAGGTCCATCGAACCTATTTTTACCATTGTCCTTCCTCAATTTGTTATTATTATTGCTTCGATTCTTTTTCTCAAATCCTTGCGAGCCCTTGCTCGACTCACCATTGTCCTTACGCTTCAATCGCTGAACACGAGCGATTGCTACAGCTCGGTCATACACTACCTGTAGTGTATTGTGTTGTCCTCCAACCAGTATCTCCCTGATACTGAGGTTCAACCCCATTTCGAATTTCTGAGCCTTGTCCGAATCAGTCGGCACAAGTCTCGGAGCAAAGCGGACTAGCTCCTTGAACTTTGCATAGTACTCCTGCACCGTTTTTCCTCCTTGTCGCAAGTTAATAAATTCTTCATACCTTGCAGCCTTAGTGCTCAGTGGATAAAACCTCTCTCTCAACGCTTCCTCAAATTCTCCCCATGTATAAACCTTCTCAACCTCGGCCAAATCTCCTTGGAGATGTTGCCACCACTCGTCCGCCTCTCCATCCAGATAATAGGTCGCCAACCGAACTTTCTCGTTCTCGGGGCATTTGACGGCAGTAAGAAGCTTGTCAAAAGTTCGGATCCAATTCTCCAACTTGGTAGGGTCCTCTTGGCCGTCATAATGAGGTGGTTTGTAAGGGTTCACCAATGCTAGGTAGTTGACTCGGGCTACCGGCGGTAGTACACCCGCTTGTGCACGTTGCACCTCGGCATTTCCTAATGCTACGAGAACTTCCTCAATATTCCTTAGACGCTCACCCATATTATTGGGAACAGGAGGCACTCGCCCTCCTACGTTTTGAGGAATGTCATAGTCGTTATGTGCGTTAGCACCACCGTTGTTTGGGACTACCCTCCTTGGCCTTCCCCTAGGTGCCATTTCTGTTATCCAAGCATGCGAAGATGAGTTTCTAATCTAAGGCACGTTAACATGCGAAGATGAGTTTCTAATCTAAGGCACGTTAACAGTTAGGAAGATCTAAATGATAGGAAGGGCAAGAGGAGAGAATAGATATGTGCAAACTAAGCACCCTTGACCAAGTTCTAAGGCTAAAGCAAGGTTAGATTCAAGTTAGTGGCTGTAAGGCAAGGTCAAGCAACATACCAACTAAGAACGTTATCAAATACACGTGACATGCATATATATACTTTGGAGCATTTAAAAAAAATGATGGATGTATGCAAATGCATCCCCCCCAAAAAAATATACTTATGCATTTTTCAAGACTTGTCGGAACAATTGTTATATAATTCCCATGGGTTTTAAAATAAAATTCATTTCCATGGAAATAATATTTGAAATGCTTAAAAGTAATACTGAATATTTTGGGCCTCTATAGTGGGCCGAAAAATAATAGCTTTTAAAAAAATTTCCGGGCTCTGATACCACTTTGTAACACCCCGGATTTGATCACCCAGGCCAGGGCATTACCGCCACACCTTCCCAAGCAAGACGCGAACCATTTCGAGCTCGCTTGAGAAGATGCTAAGGCTAAGTTGTACCAATACTTAAAAATAATTTAAAAACCATTCAATAAGTGCCCGAAGGTTTAAATCAGAGTTAAGTCAAACATACATAATTTAAAACAGTGCGGAAGCTAAATAGGACCAAACACGGCCAACATAAGTTTTGAATTCATAAAAAGAATTTAAAAACAAGTACGACAAGTCTTCAGAAATTCCCATCCCGAATGTAAATGCCATGCGCAAACCTTCAAAATCTGAAAAAAAAAGAGACAACGGATTTATCAGTACAAGGGTACTGAGTAAGTT
Source organism: Hygrophila difformis (assembly GCA_030278955.1). Taxonomy (NCBI): domain Eukaryota; kingdom Viridiplantae; phylum Streptophyta; class Magnoliopsida; order Lamiales; family Acanthaceae; genus Hygrophila; species Hygrophila difformis. The sequence continues at coordinate 38,573,208 of JAOANR010000003.1, read as the reverse complement.
AATGTATAGCATATCAAATGCTAAAGTTTTTAGAAGAGAGATTTAAAGTTAGAATTTGAAATTTAAAAAGGAAGGTCGAGTAAAAATAATTCCGGAAGATTCTTGCACTTTGCCATACGAATAATATATCATTGTTCATTTTTATCGAGAAAAACCATTCTTGGGGAATCAAACCCACAAGAGCTCAAACATATTCTTTTACCAATGTTTCCATATGATCGAGGACATCATTGTTTCCAGAACTCAAATACCTTCTTTTACCATTATTCATTATGATCGAGGACACCTCGTCCTTGGGGAATCGAACCCGCAAGAACTCAATATACATCCTAGGGAATCGAACCCATAGGAGTCAACAATATCCTGGGGAACTGAACCCGCAGGAAAAACATACACCTTGGGGAATCGAACCCAGCGGACCCTATACAGACACACTCCGGAGCCCTAGGTAACCCATACGGATACACCTAGGAGTATAGACTCATACAAACACGCAACATAATTTCCTTGGCGCCGTTTTGGCCACCAAGAAGAGGGGGCGGCCCAACGAGCTCACGCCAAGTGCACTTACCCTCCAAAGTTGGGCATCTAACTCGATCAAAACTCACAAAGTTTCAAAATTCACATTTTTAATCATTACAAAACATAATTACATTTTCAGAATTCATAATATTCCCAAAAGAGTAGCAATTGACTCATAAATCATCACAACGCACGAAAACAAGTTTACCGGTAAAGAACTCACCGCAGCAGTTTTCAAATTCACACTAGGAACTGTAGTAAAACTTTTTAGAAAATTCTGAAAATTTTACAGGTACTAGGAGTCATCAAAATAAGCGTTTTTCTTTGAAATAGGCCTTAGCAATTTCGGACTCTAAGTAGCCTAAAAAAACATCATTTCAGAAACTCATATTTCGAAGGTCCAGAAATCACTGTTCACTCGACCACAGTTTCTTTTAAAATCCCTAACAATTCGAAGAGTGATCCAAAAATTCTGACATTTCACAGGGATAAACTAGACACATAGATGAACAATTTTTATGAAGAAACTAACCATCAAAAATGATCGTAACTAGGAGTAATACGGACTACAAAACTGGTTATACTATGAAACGAAATCTGTCATCATGAACTCAGAAAATACCAGATGCTTTTTCGATGCTCAAATCATGTCCAAAAATTATGAAAATCTACAGAGATCATCTTTAAAGTGTTAGGAACATTTTTCATTTAGAAAAGTTTTGCCAAAAACGAACGGATCTAGATGAACAAAGAGAAACAAAAGAAACTATCCTATAGAAACCCTAAATCACAGATTTGACAAGAGATAGAATTCGAGTTGTTTCTCCATGAATACTCAACCAAAAACTCTAAAATTTGAAAGGCACAACACTAACATACATATCAAGAGATTGAGATCGAAAATCCTCAGATTTGAATCGTCCAAACGTGATCTCCACCCGCGAAACAGCCTGTTATCCCCGAATGAACCTATAATCAACCGGTTTGACAAAACTCTTGTGTTTAGGGCAAGAAATCCGATTCTAAGGACAAGGATTTGGATTAGAGATCTTACCTAAATGTAGGAGAAAGGATTAGGACTTCCCAATTCGTCCGAGGCCTCAAGAACAAGAAGAAGAACCCACACAATCTCACCCACTCTCAAATGGAAATCTGAAATTCGTAAGTGAACTTTGTGGGGGTGTTTTTGGGGTTGAAAAGGGATTGGATTGGGGGTGTTTATTGCTCAATTAACTGCCATAACATACCTTGGAATGTGGGGATAAGTTATGGTAGTCATTGGCTTCGAATTTGGAGCCTAACAACCTCATTAATCCACCCTCCTTCAATATGGCTCACTTAATTCCATCTTGGTCCATGCACTACCTTCAATCCTACTTTGTGGTGTTTTAATATGCTTAAAACTTATCCAAATGCATCCCCCAACATCCCTTAATGTCTGAGGATCGGATTTGGATTGATTGGAGTCATCACATCTCGAAAATGGAGCCGAAAACGCGTGTGGCGTTTGAAACGCCACCTACTGGCCGCCGGCGGGGTTGACGCAGCCATGCGCCGCCACCGCGCGGCCAGCTGCTGGCGGGTTTCTTCTCTTTTTTTTTTTTTTTTTTAAATATTATGATTTTAAATTCTAAAAATCATAATATGGAATTATTCGAGATCGTTGGATAATCCGATAACTCTCTTCGAGTTGCTATCGTCCGAAAATATTTAATTCCGCTCTCTCGGAATTATTTCGGTTGCGATAGTTAAATCCAATTCTTTAATTTTTGGATTTAATAATCGATGTTGATTTCTCGGGTATTACAGTCTACCCCCCTTAGAAATCAACTTCGTCCTCGAAGTTGGGTCGCACTCGGAAAGCAACACCAACATAAACTAGTAGTTTACACGCATAGAATTATTGAGGCTCGAAAATTAAATTCTTACCTCAACGCGTGACATCTCTGTGGGGTATCACACTCCAGGCCTTTGAATTTGAATTCTGTGGCTGAGTACGACGCTATGCATGAGTTCGTCGCTATCCATTACTACGACGCTATAGGTATAACGTCGTAATCTTCCACTTCGAATACACTCTTTGTCTCTAAGTGAACAACCTACGACGCTATCCTCCATTACGTCGTTATACTCAAGTACGACGCTATGCTCGCTTGGCGTCGTAGTTCTTCCTTCAGAGTCCTGTCTTCATTTCGGCTTACGACGCTATACCTGCCTACGATGCTACACATGCTCAGCGTCGTAGTTCGGTCTAGCGTCGTAATTTCCTGAAAAATTCGACTTTTTGTGGGTTTTCATTTCTTTTTCCCATCTTTTTATTTCCTTCTTCTTTTCTTTTCTTTTTCTCATGTTTTTGGATTTTTCTAACATAAATGTGTAATAAAATTACATATTTATGCTTTTTCATACCAGCTTAATATTTTTACAATTATGCATAAATCAGTCCAATTCAACTGCTTTCTTATTTATTATAAGACCGGAATGCGATCAAATGCCCATTTCAGACACGGAAATGGATTGAAATAATGGACATTTCTGGCCATTATCAACATCCTCACATTTAATACTGATCGTCCCCGAGCAGTCAGAGTCAATGTTCCTTAGAACACGGACTGTACGTGTTCAATTATTTTCGTGGCTTCATGAATTACATTCTTTTTGAATTGGGATAAGACAATAAAAAACTACAAGTATTAAATCTCCTTGATTGCAGTGTTTAATGAAATGATACTAGCTCACTAAATCAGGCCTACAAATCAAACATTATTGTTAATCCTTCATGAATATCAGGTTTGAAAAATGCAAAGATTAAAAATTAGAATTAATGGCATGACATGAACAGATTCAATGAAACAGAGCCTCACATGTAAGAGAATCGGAAAATTCACTCACTCTCAATGGGGTTTAGTCATGAACGCTCAAAATCAAATTTAATTAAATTATCCCATAAGCTTGCAATTAGACCAATTCGCCACCGGCTCATTTCTTCAAATCGAGATCATGAGGTCTTATTTAAGGTTATAACGGGGCATACAGTTGTAACATTAGGTATGGAAGGGAATTATTGGGTTAGAAGTGGCAGGAATTTATTTTATCTTAACATGACATATTTTTATTTAAAATTTATGATCCTTAATATTTCTTTCTTTTTCTATTGCTTTTATTTTTTTTTATTGCATGACATTAGACTATGTCTAATTGCTTTGTCATTGCAATTTTATTTTTGTTGAAATAAACTCAACATTTTTCTTCTTTTTTTTTTTTTTGACAGGCTTTTTGAATACCGATTTGATGAACATAAATTGTAATGCCTTGATAAAATTTATTCTTGCACACTTGGGTTTGATTTTCTTGGTCTTTTTATAAGGCTTGGAAAAATATAGTGGGTTTCAAAGAAAAATTAGTCTTAAAGGCTCAACTTGGTTAATCCTAAAGGATATAAAGTATATATTTAAAGGAATGCATGTATGCATATGACCCATCCCACAAGTTTGAAAATAATTTAATGCATGATTTTAAAATATTTTTTACACAAAAGAGAACTTTCATGGATTTTTAGAAAAATAATAATAATACTATGATAAGTTTAAAAATTATAATAGACTTCAAATTTTTATACATGGCTTTTATTGGAAAAAAGCTAAAAATATTTATGAACTCTTAAAATAGTGGTCCGAAAGAATCGAACCACTCTGATACCATTCTGTAACACGCCGGATTTCAAAACCAAACAAGGGACCGTGATGCTACCGCCACATCTCCCCAATTAAGCTCGCCCTTGGATAACTTAAATAGGAAAATGCTAAGGCTAATTTTTATCATAACAAATATATACGGATTTATTCAAAAGAAAATAAATATACGGAAGCGTTACAAAAAAAAGTAACATGTTTTCAGATATTATTTTATGCAAAGAAAAATAATTAAAATATGCATCGTGTCTTTTGAGAAACCATCCCCATGCAATGCTCCATGCTCCACCTTTTTAGTTTTGTAAGTCTGAAAAGAAAAAGTTAAAAGATAGGTTGTCAGTATAAATTACTGAGTAGGCTAATCATATTCCCAGTTACAAGATTAATTTTTATTACTGTAATATAATTTTAAAAAAAAATAAAAGACTTATCACAAGTTACTAGGTTAGAATCGCGGCAGTACGATTAAGATATCACGAGTACACCCAAACATAATATCATCCATAATTTCAATGTCATACGTGAGAAACAATTGTCTCACGGGACCACAATCGGATCCACGGTTATGTAGCGAACTCTATACAGACTCACACCGGTGCCCACGTATGATCCTAAAATCGGAACTATACGGGAGTATAAACTCTTGCATACCGTCTAGGTCTTTTTCAATAACATGAGCCCATTTCGGCAAAATTCTCGATCGCGGGCATTCAACCCTCGGATTTCCTAAAGTACTTTTGCAACTATTGATGTTATATAGTAGAACAATTTAATTTACTAACACTTACACAAAGGATGTCAACAACCATGTCACAATAAATCATACATTCATAAATGCTTGGCAGGAATGCATTCAACAGACGCTGCATTGGCATAAAAATTCTATAAAAGTAATTATTGCTCAGAAAATTCCAAACTTTTCAAGTTAGATTTGAAATTCAAAGATTAAAACTTTCATCTTTTACACTTTTACAGATTTTGAGTCTAAGTTGATGGAAAAATTAGATTTTGTACAGAAGCACTATTCCGCTGACAGAATTACGCTGTCTTTGAAAATAAATTTTATGAAAATAAATACTTATCTAAAAATTCGGTAAATTTCAGGTTAGTCTCCTGACAAAATTATCTACAAGTTTTGGGTATTGAGTTTTTCCCTATTCCTATTCGAAGCTAACCCAAAGTACTGATTTTTACAAGGTTTCAAATCTGTCCCAAAAAAATCACTTGGAGCATATCTGTTAGGAAATTCGCTTAGCATCGATAAACACCTTAAAAAATTCTGAAAGTTTTACATGTATCCTAGAATCATAGATTTATAATTTCTTAGTTCATAACTTTTCAAAATTCGGAACCTAACATAATGTAAAAATTCAAATTTTCACCTGACAGAAAACTGTCACAGCAATACCAACTTAAAGAAAGTGTTCCTACTTCAATATTTTATAATATAGCCATAAAAAATCGTGTAGGGATGTAGATTAACCTACCTTAAATCGTTAAGAGGGATCCTACACAATGTGCTCGCCTTATTCCCGACTCTTGTTGGATCGAGGTTGTTCCGTACAACTTATGGACAGACTGGCTTGTTCCTCTTCAACTCGCTGTTGGTCTCTATAATAAATTTTTTTTTTTGTTACATATAATTAGTTGGAGTAGTAAAATAGGAATATGAAGAAGATTAGGTTTAAAAAGGGGTGAAGGGGCGTCACTTAGGGGTTGTTAGGATTTAAGGTTTGTTTCAAATATTTGGTATTGTTAGAAGTTACAACAATATGTGTATCATAAATTTTATATACTAAAGATGGGACCAAATCTTATTCTAATTACTATGCATATATTTTGTTGTTTATCTAAGCCTATTATTATTATTATTATTATTATTATTATTATTATTATTATTATTATTATTATTATTATTATTATTATTATTAATATTATTATTATTATTATTATTATTATTATTATTATTATTAACTAAATACTTGTTCAAGAATTAAAATGGTTTTAATATTTATAAATAGATTAATTTAAAATATATGTAGAATAATTTAGGGTATTACAATCTACACTCCTTAAGAATAAACTTCGTCCTCGAAGTTGACTATCGGGTATTACACATGATGATAGTGATTTTTTATTTAAGGTGAATACCAGTGTATCCGCAGGTCTCATTCGGCCCAAGACTAATCACTCGAGGATCGGGTGGACGTTGAAGGGTTGCCTATCCCGAAGCAGAATTCTGCATACACAAAGACACCCCAGGTCTCATTCCGTCCAAGACTAATCCCTCGAGGATCGGGTGGACATTGGGTTAGAAGTGGCAAGAATTTATTTTATCTTAACATGGCATATTTTTATTTAAAATTTATGATCCTTAATATTTCTTTCTTTTTCTATTGCTTTTATTTTTCTATTGCATGACATTAGACTATGTCTAATTGCTTTGTCATTGCAATTTTATTTTTGTTGAAATGAACTCAACATTTTTCTTCTCTCTCTCTTTTTTTTTTTTCGGCTTTTTGAATACCGATTTGATGAATTGATGATCATAAATTGTAATGCCTTGATAAAATTTATTCTTGCACACTTGGGTTTGATTTTCTTGGTCTTTTTATAAGGCTTGGTAAAATATTTACTAAGTGCCTCGATCATATGCTCGATTTTGGGAATATGGCATGATCTTGAATCGGTCTCAATTGTAAGTTCTAGTTTGCTTTAATCAAATTGATTCACACATCAAAGAAAATAAATGAGTAAAAGTGACTCATAGCTCAAATCTCACAAGGTTGGATTGATTCATGTCTAACAATATTCTCAAATTTAATCAAAGCTTAATTCTAACACTTTATTCAATCAAAATTTTCAACATGAAGATTTATTACCCAAAAAGATGATCGCATCATTAAATTTTTATAGCTCAAAACCTTAGGAATTCATTCATGCATGTTCTCAATTATATTATCCCAATTTAAAATTTTGAAAATTTAATTACAAGCCTAAATTCAACACGTGAATTTAGAGCAGGTTTATGCATGCTTTTTGCTGGTTATTTAATTTAAAGCAGTAAAAGAGGCACTGTTAACATACAAAGTATGTCAACAGCATATTTTTGGCCTGACAGTCACTTATTCATCTTGGACTGCCAGTGCATCTTTTCTTAAAATTGTTTGGACCTCAAAAGTGAAGTACTATTTGGAAAGCAGTTAAATACATCAATCATAAGAGATTCTCATGCAGTTAATACGAACTTGCACAAAGATAAAGAATTCCCTTATATGATGTTTACAATGAAGCTTAAATAAAATAAAATAAAGCATTAAAGACTCAGTCTTCCCTCAGCATCCTCCTTCTCGTTCCTTCTCTCATCCTTGAAAGAAGATTCTGCACCAGTGGACAAAGTTTGTCAAGTCACAGGGCAAGCAGTAGCCGTCTATTTCTTCTAGATATGCTCGCATCCTTGGGCAGTAGACCCTTGGTTCATGGTTACCAAACAAATCAGGGGTGTCCAAGCTATCCATCAGCCATGAGAAGACGTTGGTGCCTACATATGTCAGGACTGATCTGTCTGTCACCATTTTTTCTATCATCTTTACCCCTTGAAGAACTTGATCCTCGTCCAGTTTGCTTAACAACATATATCCCCGTACAAAGATCGATGCTTTGTGGTTGTCTTCAATCCCTGGCCTCAGTAGCTCGCAGGCTCCCTCCTCATCCCCTACTGCGAATGCTTGCAGAGCAGGTATGAGCTGAAGGTTATAGTTTCCTCCTTCCATGCATGTCTGCAGGAGTTCCTCCTTTTGCCTCTGGATTCCTTGTTGCCACATCTTCACGATGGTGGTCTCCAGCTTGCATCTCTTGTAAATGATGGGGAGGTTCCCTGCTGCTCTGAGTTTTCTGCATGCTTTCTTAGCCGTGAATACTTTCTTGATGTCATCCGGGAGAGGATTTCTCCTAGAAGCTCCACCGGTAAGTCTAGCAGTTCGGTTCTTTCCCGTGCTTGATTTGGATCCGGGAAGATGATGCCCCTGAAAAGATAGAAAGTATTGAATCCGGTTTACAAAAATCATTCAAATTGAAAACCAACATCCTCACATTTAGAGCTTTGCTCTAGATGTGAGGTTATTAAATTCTCAACTTGAATTTTAATATAAAGCAGGGTAATTTTTTTTTTTTTTGTTTACACATTTTTGAGAGTTTATTAAAATAATGAGTTATTAAAAAGAGATAGGGGTCATTGGGCCAAAAATCTTTTTATTGGGCCATAGGGCCCAAAAATCTGACTTTCTCAATTTTTAAACAATCCCGAGGTGATTGTTGAAAGTGCAATGGAATGGATGGAAATGGAATGGAACGCGTATCGAGGAATGTGCAGATGGAGAAGCGGTGACTCGGAACTGCTCGACTTGGACTGTTTGGAATGGTGAGTGGACAGTCCAAGTCATATAAAAATAAAACCAATTTTTAATTTTAAAAGTTGACTAATTTTATTTAATAAGAGGGTGGGATTTTGTGGTCCCAATTTTTGGATTTTTCAAAGTAGTAGCAGTCCACATGAGGAAAAAGACTGCTACTTTATTATACTAGATTTATGTTCCATTGGGAACAAAACCAAGTTGGTCAACTACCAACTATTTTGTCTTTTTCTAACATGCCCTTTTTCTGAAAAGTGGTGTGCACCAATTGGTTGTTTGTACCAGGTTTCCCAAAATAGACAAACATAACCCTTTCAGTTTCCAACACACCAATACAGACATACCAAAACTATCATCAAATTTAATGCTATCCACAGCATCACAGTGGCATACATCAATTCTAAACATGGGAGAATAGCAACCTCTGCTCATTCACAAATCAAACACCCTCTATCCTGCTACCATATCATGCTTTTAAAATAGATTGGCCAAGATCATAGAATCGAAATGAGAATACCAATAACACCTAAATACTCAAGAGTAATTCAATGTTCATTGGTTTCAAAATCTCAGAATTTCAAAGGAAAAAAAATCACACTTCATGCTTTTCACAGATTAGACAGAATAGTCTTTAAATTTTAGAGGCCTACCACAATCTAAAAAAAGAGTGGCTTTGATTCTTACACAGCTCAGAGATACCAAAAATGGTGGTTCAAGATCCTTCTCAAACCCTTACTGCTCTTACCCTAAGTTCTCTTAGGTTTCAAAATCAAGTGCTCACAAGATTCAAACATTCCCATCCCTAGACAGCAGCAAAAATCATGAGACATTTTCCAGTCATGCTTGGCTAAAACAGGGATGCCATAAGAAACCCAAAATCATCCCCCCCAAAACTGAAATAATTCAAAACCAAAAAAAAATAAAAAATAAGAAAACAGAAAAGCAACACAAAGCACATTTTAAGCTATTTACAAGCTAAAGAAACAAAATGCCCAACAAAATCGTGAACAAGGGGTTACGGGGGTAGCTTCGAGGATGGAAGAGGGAGGAAGAGCTCTTACCATGGGTTTCCAGCCTGGGAGGATGAAGAAGAAGCCATTGCAAGAGTATGGAAAGATTTGGACAGAGTTTCCCCTCGGATTCGGTGAAGGATGTTGCGAAGAACTGTGCGTTCGTTCGTAAGAAAAGGGGTTTGAAACTGGGAGTGTGGAGAGTGAAAATAGGGAAGAAGAAGAGTAAAGGGTATTTATAGGCGGGGAAGAAGAGCTGCTACGATGCTATACTTGGCCTACGACGCTACACTAGCATCGTAGGGTGAGTTCAGCGTCGTAGGAAGAAATAAGGGGAAAAGAGGTTACTACGACTCTATCCCTTTGGTACGACGCTGAGCTAGTTCAGCGTCGTACTTGGAGGATTACGTCGTAAGGCGGGATTTAAAAGAGTGGACTAATACCACGGCGCTATGCAATTACTATGATGTTATCCCAGGATAGCGTCGTAGTTAAGGACTGCGTCGTACTGAGAGTGGGATATCGTCAACACTCAGGTTTTGAATTTTTTCAAAATTTAGGCGGATTGGGCCCGAGTAGATGAAATTGGGCCTTTATCATACCCCCCCCCCCCACCCCCCCCCCCCCCCCCCCCCCCCCCCCCCCCCCCCCCCCCCCCCCCCCCTCTACAGTTTTATTTGTT